>BQNB010030497.1:0-46683 GCA_026074375.1 Tanacetum coccineum
GACCATGTCTACAAGACATTGAGGACATGTTACTTCTACTCATTCAACAAAAGCTGACCAATCTAACAATCGACGAACGATATGATTTGAATGTGGCATTACGTATGTTCACAAGACGAATTGTCATTCAAAGGTGGGTAAAAGATCTTCAATTAGGTGTCGAAAGCTACCAAAAGAAGCTCAACCTCACTAAACCCGACACATACAAATCAAATCTCAGGAACAAAACCGCATACACTTCACACTCAGACCCTCATGGAATAATATATACATGTGGATCAGTTTAAGAGGAAGAGATTGATGCGTACTGATGAACTCTACAAGTTCAGTGATGGCACGCTCAATGATGTTCGGACTGCTCTTCATGCCATTGTTACGGGAATAAGAATAGAATATCTGCCAATGAGGAAATGGAGTAACTTAGACAAGAAAAGGGCTCGGTTTATGGTTCAGGATATAGACAAGAAGCTTTATCAGAGGAGGTTGATGCGGAATTTAGAGATGTTCGTTGGTGGAAGGATATACGGGAAAGATCTCAGGCTACTGGAAAGGACAATATGACTTTGTCATATTTTGTCTCAACAAATTTCAGGTCAATTTCTCATATATAATAAATCTTGTGAATATGTATATAAGTAGTGTAGACTATAATTAGGCTTATATTGTGTTTGAGTATGAATTTTCAAGAATTTCTTAGTAAATTTAATTTTTTTCAAATTAACGTACTCAAACACTATATAATTACCCTCAAAAATTAAGGGGGCGAATTAATATGTTCCTATTGCGGCTTGTTAATAATTGGACATTCTTTCCCCGAAAGCAGTTATATTTGAATCAATTGATATCCAAAATATCAAGAGATTTAATATTTTTGATAAGGGGAGAAAATGTGATTAAAATATATGGCTAATAATGTGATTTTTAAGATCTCAAGTGTACGCTATCCCATATATGTGCTAAACTCTTTCGATTAATCGATGCACATATAAAGGGGGAGCAAATGGTTACGTGATTGGCTGAAATGTGGAAGTACCAAAGACCGACCATTTAATTTACTGTATTGGAGTTATAAGGTGGTTAAGTTTAGGTATTCATTCCCATGATCCAGCCAGAACCGGAGGGATCTACCCAGGGATATTCCACTAGATAGTGTAGTAGTCCTTAGGTATGAAAAAAGGAGTAAAAGTGAGAATAAGGGAAAAGTGCCGACTGAGATGGAGCTAGTACTGGAACAAACCCAACAAGGTACTAGTTATGAAGTCTCGGTAAGCGCTGAAGGGGTTGAAGAATTAAAAAGAAAAGTTAAGATAAAGGGTGAAAAGAAAGAAGCCCTCCTTACACTTAGGCAGAAACCGGGTCAATACATCTGCTGTCAAGAATCACAAAGATGATTGCTGACATTGAAGACTGACATCATGGACCCAGTGATGCAATGCACAACCCTCCCTAGCCACTCAGAATCTCTCAAAAGATTTCTGTTTCATTTCTCACGGAGATTACACGCATTTCTATCAACTTTCTCACTCCGAGTTAGTTGGTATTGAAAAGGTGGCAGTCTGCTCTAGCCTCTTCAAAATATCGGATCAAATCCGGGGAAGAGGATTCTCGCGAATATTTAGCGAGAATCGGCTAGATTTTGATTCGGCGGAGATTTTTGATAGTGGAAAATCTCGTTTTTTTGACTTTTTTGTTGATTTTTTTTTCTGCCAGCCAATAACTTTCCAGCCCATTTGATGAAATCATGTATGTTTTATTAGGTTTTTATGATTTGCCACTTTTATGTTGTTTGACACTTTTATGCTATGTTTTATGTTTAATCTTTTGCGATTTTAATATATTATTTATATATATAATATTCTAAATAATATAAAAAACCGAGATCTCACCGAGATCTCACCGAGATAATCGAAATCTCGGATCTCGGACCTCGAACGAGATTCGAAATCTGACCGAGATAACTGCATAGCTACTCAACAGACTCTTATTTCATTTCTCATAGAGATTACACGCATTTCTATCAACTTTCTATAGGTACTGAATCAAATGAATATCATATAATCAAATATAAAATGCAGCGGAACAAGCACCTATCAACGGATCCATAGAGTCAAATGAACCAATCCACAACACAAAAACAAGCGAAAAAGTAATACCTTTAAGCGTGATCGTAGGAATCAACCGGTGCTTCACCCATAGCAGAAACACAACGTGAAACCAATGTGATCAAATGCGAGATCACCTTATTATGTATCCATACTACACTTCCTTGTATACCAATTGATGTTAGTCTAAACCCTGTAACTTTATATTTCACTTTGAATAATCAAGATACAAAGTGATGGGAAAATAAGAACACAAAAACCTTATCTCAAGAGTGTGTGTGCCGTATGTATATATAAGGAGAGGAAGGAAGAGATTTTAGGAAAGTTATTAATAATATTAATTAGAAAATCAATAAAGAGATAATCATATTAATGTTGATTGGTCAAACAATCTTATCCCTTCCCATACATGCATGAATGGTCGGCCCATATAGAGCTTGTATAGGCCTCCTATTTTGTTTTCCAAGTCCCATTAACTTAGTACAATACTTAGTTATTAGAAGCCCAATAGTTATTCGTGTTTACTTGATTTTATATATACCGTTAAAATACAAGAAAATTGATATATAATGGTACTCAGTGATGTATGTGTGTGACCCCATAGGCTCACATGTGTCTAGCCATATAATTATTTATTATGACGTGCATACTCCCAACCAGCTTCATATTTACACATGTATAATACCAAGTAATTATACAAGCAAAGGACTAGCGACTGTTCTAGCTCACGCCAATGCACAGAGTATTTAGGATAGTTTCTTAAATATCCTCATTTAATGGTTTAGGTATCAATCATACTCTTTGTTTTAGAGTATACTTTGTTGAACATTGAAAGTTGGTTCATAAGGCATGTTCTAATGTAACAATTATGTTTCTCTGAGTATAGTCAATTGAACTAGATTACCACAAAATCAATCATAAGTATCATGTCTTATTATATTTGGGTCGGCCACTATACATCTGTTAAAGCATTGCTGAGGTCACTGTAGTATCTTACTCCCATTACATGTGGGAAACAGAATCCTATTTTGCTCCACGCCTCCCACCTCCCGCTCGCGCTGTTATTGTTGTTTCATATCCCTCCTAAAATTGCCCGTTATAAGGCAGCTTAACAGTGTCAAATTGAACCTTATCAAAGATTGACATTCACACACACAAAACATACTTGCTTCAAGTTTTCTAAGGATGAGAGATATAACCACTTACGAGATTCACTATTGACGCCGATCCATGTAGTGAATACTCGTTAGGTTAGGTAGTCTAATCTTATCCATATGAACAAATTATGAGTTTGGCCCCCTGGTAACCATCTTTAAATATTCATTCCTGAAGAATAATGTGACCCCCCCACAATCAATCACATATTTAAATATCAAAGATACCCATCGTATTCATTAACTGACAATGGACGATTTAAAATAAATTAAATTATTCATGGATTTAAACTCTCCCGCCTAAATAAAGAACACAGTTGTATAAATGAAGACGATCATACCAGGTATATCAATTCATTGCTTAATACAACTGCTTAACGTTCCATTATCAAATACTAAAAACAGATATACATGAGATACTAGCAGGTCAAAGTTCAATGTTCCTAAAATGACAAAACATATTTGGTACAAGACATTGACTTTGTAAAAAGTACCAACTAAGTTGTCATCTGAGTGACCTTTGAGTATACTTGTTTCAAAACTCACAAGCAGTGAAGGTTTTGAATAATACGATGATTGTCATTTTGTATATGTGCGTTCAAGTGCTAATACAATAATACTAGCATCGCCATAGCAAATTACATAGGTTGTTTGAAGCAAGAAAAACCACCTATATAAGACAATCTGCTTAACAACTTCCCAAACTGTGAAGTATTCTTATTCTTTAATGAATAGTACAACAATGCTTTCAATTAAGCATGTCCAGTCAGCAGTATTATCATTTATGATGAAAATCCTGCTATGACTAGGATTGAGAACCATCTTAATCAAAATAAGCATTAGCGTATAAACTTAACACTAATCTCCTTATTAAAATCCGTAAACTATGAACATGTCTTTAGTCCTTTGCAGGCCTTTTAGAATGTTCCTTTTATAGTAATCTTGTTATCCCAATAGTTTAATCCATTACACAACAATAATCTTTACCAATATGATAGAAAATAAGAAGAAAACTTAGAGAGAGAAAGTAGAGAGAGAAAACAAGAAAGGTAGATTATATTAGAGAGTTGGTGGATTACAAGTGAAAATGAAAATGTAACCAACACCCTTCACCAAGTGTGGTGAAGGGATATTTATACCCATGCCTTGCTAGCTTGGCACTTAAGCTTTCTAAACGGGCCGGGCTTGGTTTAACTTGGGCTTTGAGCCCGAAACACGGACAATATTAGATTACAATCCAAGCCCGTTGAACCCGACTAGCCTATTACAATACAAGACCTAGTAATAAACAGTGACCGAATAGTGCATGAACAGTATATGAACAGTAACCGGAACAACAAACAAATGATACAATACACCCCTGCAGCTCTGATGCCAATTGATAGCCTTTTGATAGCCTTAAAGATTCACATAACAAGATCGATCCAGAGGTTGGGGAAGATAGAAATAATAAGTTGCCATTTTATTAAAGAGAGAAAGGAAAGAGTATGTGTTTTTAGAGAGAGAAACACACACCTTATTATAAGTAATATGAATCCTCACTCCTCCATGGAAGTATGAAGGGGATATATATATAGCCCTAGACACGATCTACTTACTACACTTGACATTTCTAGTCCTTGCGTGTCCGACTAATATAAACTAATGTAATTCCGTATTAGCCGACATTTATAGAGGCCTAACAAGACAATGAATTTCACTATGAGATACTATGTTATAGGTCATCTACATTTATGCAAGTATTACAATAAGTCAAATACATATCGTAACAAATCATAATGAAACCTTTAGTATATAACTAAATGATTCATGCATAGTTTCAACTCATCAAGTAAGATATAACTTGAGATCTAGACCTCCAATGATAGTGTCATATTATGTTAGACTTGTTAATCACGTATGTTATTAGATCAGTAAACATTTGCTCAAGTTTGTATGATTTATTTCGTATATCTCTACATAGAAGACAGTATTCCGAACTAAGGAGTTAAAATCAATGCTTAGTGAATATTATTTCAAATATGTTCACGAACAAATAAAAATAAGAAAAATAAAACATAAAGCTCCGACAAGCTTTTAAGGTGTCTCAAGAGTTATCTGATTTAATCAAATCAATATATTGATTTAAACTTAAGATTCGCTCCAAATGGCAAGCTCTAATCACCACTTAGATTTTTGCAGCTTGCATATTTTCTAAAGAATAACTTACATTCATAAACCCTTTTAATTACACAACGTCCTCACAAAAGTAATCATTCAAGATAGAGAGTTTTTTGACATCCAATTTGATATTGATGAAATCCAAGTGAAGGTAATTAATAAATTATTCATTTAACGCTCGCAAGGAGAAGAAGCTTTAATCAAAAGTCATTTGTCTTAAGTATAAGTAAAACCCTTGCCACTAGTCGTGCGTATAAATATGTGTACATTTCTGTCCATATTAGTCTTCTCCTAGAAGAACCAATTTAACCTCTAGTCTTACTAGATATGCTGAATAGATCAATCAAATTCAAAAAAATGAATTTCATTCATGGACTATGAAACTCAACATACATTAATGTTTGTTCGCTAGTGCATATCAGAAGGTTGTGTAAGAAGAGACTTTCTCCAAAAACAGATGCTCCTACTTGCTTCGAGTAAGAGGAGACTTTCTCTGAATACGTAGCAAGTCGAGCAACAATAAAATTTGTTCTCGTTTGATATGTATAATGTATGCTGATAGTTCTTGACTCCAGTTTGATAACAACACGCTTAACATGATCTTAACACAATCATAACTTCATTTAAGACTTAATGGAGTCCTTTCCATTCTATACCCTGATGTGTCTATGGATACATATCTTGTCGTAACCATATTAACCTTGGATAAGATTAGAGGTAGGGTATTAAAGTTATCAAAAATCAACAATATCAATAGAGTTTGATTTTACACATCAGACATACCATAACGATGTGGTATTCTATGAGTAAGGGATTATGATACAGTATCACGGTTCCTTAGTTAACCTAATACCCTTTGGCTTACATACTTGCCAATTTGTTCAAACATATTGGCATTAACAGTAATTTCAAGCCAATTGCATGCTATAACGTAGAAGTCTTAGAGAACTTCAAGGATTTTATGTACATTTCTTAACAAGAAGACATAACATGTTAATCTGTAATTTTACGTTATAAGTATAAGAACATTTAAATGACTTTATGTACATGTCGTGACTAGGAGACATGACAAGTCAATTACTTACTATTATAAGATTACAAACAGGTCAAGACCTTATGTTTATGCCGCTAAAAAGTTCTTAATGTATCCTAGATTTCTTCAAACCATTTTGGGAATAGAAACTAGTCTTACAAGACAATACAAGGTGTTCAAGCTATCTAGTAAACTTTTTGCTAATATGAAGCTCAACTTTGAGGGGCAACCTATGCAACTTTTAGCCGCTATGCTTCCCTAAGCTCAAGCAGGTGAAGGTGCAGGGGTAGCTGCACCAGTTGTCCCACCACCCATACCTGAACCTATTCATGAGCCTGCGCCTAAACCTTACCAACCTCAAGACCATTTGTCTACACCCCCAAGACCAAGACAAAATCCCCCTGCATCTCTACCATCTCCACCAAGGTCCACTCAAGCTCCCCCTGCAGGTCACACTTCAGGAGGTGCGGAGGACCATATTACAATAACTGCTTTATCCTCTATAGTTTCTACTTTTGTGCAGAAGGTAAATGCTTTGGAAACAGAGCTCAAGGCACACAAGAAGCTTTTTAAGGATGTGGTGGGAAATTTGGTCACGAAAGTCAAAGCAATGGAGGTAAAACTCAAGACCAAGAAAAGGAAGGTGGTTGTGAGTGATTCTAATCAAGAAGAAGGAGGAGAGCAAGCTGTGGATTTAGATGCTCTAATTGCACTAGCTAATGCAGCTGTGACTGTTGATTCTAATATTCCTCCTGGTGGTGCTTCTAATAATCCTGCTGCTAGTTTCCATATTCCTACTGATGTTCCTACTAGTGGTGTTTTGCTCCTGCTCATTCTACATCACCATCCAGAGATCCTTTCAAGGGAAAAGGTGTTGCTAAGCCTTCTTCCCCTGTTTTAGAAAGAACTAAGAAGCAATTAGCAGATGAGAAGCTGAGTGAAATTGAAGCTGCAAGATTAGAAGCTCTTGAGAGGGAAAGATTTGAGAAAGAAAAAGCTGAAATTGCAAGACAGGATGCAATTTATGCAAAGCAGTTGGAAAAAGAGGAAGAGATGTCTGCTTCTCAGAGGGAGACCAGACAAGAAGAGGGTCTTTCATTTGAAAAGCATTATTCTGATGCAGATTGGATTGACATCATGGCTAAAGTTCATGCCAATGCAGGCCTTTCTTCTGAGATTCTGGGTGCAGATGTGAATGATGATAATTTTGCCGAGATGATGGTTGCATTAATCAATCAAAGGAAGAGAGCATTTGATGAACAAATGGCTAAAGAGAAGAGGGATAAACCAATGACACCTGCTCAACAAAGGGAATACATGAGAGTTTTTGTCAAGAATCAGAGTACCACCATTTACTCTACTGGCTGGTCTATGAAATATGTGAAATCCTTGACTGATGAGCAACTCAAAGCTGAGTTTGAGAAGATCAGGATAGCTGTGGCAGATCTTAAGTCTCATGAACTCAGAAGGACTCTGAAAAGAGCTGGTGAAGCTCTGGAACCGGACACTTCAAAGAAGCAAAAGTCTACTGAAGCCCCCATTCCATCTGTGCCTGATGTTCCCTAACCACCAGTTGTTTCTTCACCTAAATCTTCTGGCACAAGGAGGAAGTATCTTGGCAGGAGTCGTATAACTAAACCCAAATCTATACTTACAGAATTGGATTTAGAAGCAGATGATAAGACATTCATCAAGGTTGTTTCTGATGAGGACTCTGAAGATGAGGCTCCTATTCTTTGGTCTGCTTTTGCTAGTTGGGAGGTGATCTCCACTCCTCTGGGAGAAATTAATGCTCTTTATATGATGGATCAGACTACCAAACATTTTACCACTCTAAGGGAGATTCTTCATATGGTGGATAGACAGGATCTCTTGAAGTTATATGGTTTGGTGGTCAAGTACTATGAAAACCATCCTGTTGCTGGTGCTGGATTGGTGTTATGTGGTGATCTTCAGGTGTTGATGGATTCTCAAGCAGGTGGTAAGGGTTCTTTGGTTTGGAATAATCAATCTCATTGGCAGATTCTAAGTTGGAGGTTGTATACTCTTTCCAATGTTCATGTCTTGGAAACTATTTCTGGAGAGGTGTTGTACATGTTTTCAGATGTATCTTATCCTCTCTCAGTGAAGCTCATGAAAAGGATGCTATAGCACAAGTTGGAGATTTCCAAGGATGTTGTGGGCAATGACATGACTACTGCTAAGCAATTGATTCGGTTAATCAAGAATCAAATTGCTGCTGCCCAAGTTTCTCCTGTTTGATCATGGTACTCTGTAACTCTCTTGTATATATTCTACTTTTTGCTGTGTCCAAACTGTCTTTTGATATATAACTCTCTTTTGTTTAGTTTGTCTTCAATGGTTTTCAATTTTAGTTTTAGTAACACATGTTTTGTTAAAAGGATTTTGGCAACTGACAAGCTTTTGCAAACTGTTCAAATGAGTTTTGAGTCTTTGGTGTGCAAAGTTGTTTTGTTTCAGGCACACATGGTCTATCAAGTAAACTATTTTCAGGGTTTGAGTGTTGGTTAACCACCGCACAAGAAATGGTGTTCAACTCACCATGTCTTACAGACAAGAAAGAGTTGATTCACCATGAGGGTACGACTCTGGTGTGACTCTCAAATCCGTTGATAGCTTTAATAGTTTGCTCAAAACTATAGGGTCTTTAACTCACCCATGCTTCATTTGCTGAGAGTTAAATGGTTCTCAATTACCAGGCCTCTCAGGCTAGAATTAATTGAACTATGGTTTCAATTCCCAGGTCTTTTAGGCTAGAATGAATTGATATAGCTGTAATGGTTTGCTTAAAACCATAGGGTCACTCAACTGGCCAATGTTTGAAGTACCAATTAGTTGAGATGGTTTGCAATCCACCATGGGAGCAACCCTTTCTGGGTCCCAAGGATTGCCTAGCCCACAAGCAAACGGCTATGTGGTAAAGGCTAATAAAATCCGTTTATGGCTGTGATGATTTGCCAAAAATCATTAGGGTATTCCAATTCACCAATGATTCATGTTCTAAGAGTTGGACTGGTTTCTAATTCACCAGGGTGATGTCATGATTCCACCAAAGGATTAGCTAGCCCAAGAGTTAATGGCTACTTGGTAAAGGCTTCATAAATTCATTACTTTTCTTAGATTCACCTCTCCCCGGAGTTAACACACCATGGGATGTGATGAGAATAGTCTGTAACCCTGAATTGATGTACCTAATTGTCATTGTTGCTGAGGTGGTTACATATGAAGACTAATCTGCTTGCCAAATAGACATTCAGCTGATATGTGCAGAAGTCTTCAAGTGTTCTTCTCAAGATTCATGCAGATTAGAGTTGTTGTTTACATGGTTTAAAGATGTTGCTGTTCAATCCTCAAGAGTCCACTGAAAGATCTATCTAGAAACTGGAAGTTAACTACGTCAAATTCAAGTTTAGGGGAGGATTGTTAGGAATATTGTAATAGTTAGTTTCTACAAGTAGGTATGTAGTTCCTACTGGTAGAGTATAAGTTCCTACTGGTAGGTATGTAGTTCCTACTGGTAAGGATAAATTCATAGTTAGTATTGGCAGACCAAATATGGTTCTTGCTGGTATAATAATAGTTAGTCCTGGTAGAATTATATTTGGTCCGGGTTAGTAGTATAGTTAGTTAGTGATAAGGATATGCTTGAGCTATCTTAGGAAATGATAGTGCATATCTCTTTGACGCATTTTTTTGTAACAGGTTGTTAGGGTTTTAGTAGTATATAAGAAACCTAACCTACGGCCATAGAGCAAGCAATCCGAAAAACACAATTCTCCTTGTTAATTAATAGAAATCCATAGAAGGATCTTTTAATTTAATAGTCTTGTTCTTCTTATAGGCTTTGTCTAATTTCCGCATAGACATTAGCTTTGTTTAACAAGAGTCTCTCTTGTGATTAGCTTGTGATTACGTAGGTTAATCACCATCCTTAACAGGCAGTAAAGATCTATCTAGAGAGGGATCTAACATGTGTTTTATAGGGAGAGAAGGAGATCCATATTTGGTAACTTTGTAATCATATTAACAAGAAGATATCCCATATTAATTTACCAATCACATTAATTACAAGATATTCCATATTAATTTACCAAAAGATTTGATCTCATCCCCTCTTTGACCTCCATATAGGCTGGCCACCATGAGGGCTCAGATGGGCCTCCCATTTGATTTTCAAGTCTAATATATTAATTACTTTACTTAGTTATTAGAATCCCGATAGGTATCCCGTGTTACATGGATTATTTATATACTGTAAATACAATAAACACGATATATAAATGGTACCTCATATATGTGTGTGACCCCATAGGCTCATATGTGTCTAGCCATATAATTATTTATTATGACACGAGCACACTCCAACACTGGTACCATTTGATGATTCCCATTCATGAATAAAGGTAGGGGTTTGGTAAGATCAAATGGATAATCACCGCCTTCTGGGTTGTCCCAATCAAGTTTCTCTAATAAAGCTTTGTAACCTTCTTTAAAGTCATACTCTAACTCAGCATAACTGGTACGTGTGCCTTTGAGAAGTTTGAATGCTGGCCCTAACAGGGTTTCTTGAGTTAGATTGGTGATCTTCAAGCTATTCATGATGTATGCAGAGAAGTCTATAGGAATGCTCATCAATTCATCAAAGGTTTTTGATGGTTAATCAGCTGAAGATGCAATGATCATTAACAAGCTTTGAGTAGGTCCTTGTTGTGGAGTCTTTCCTTCATTCCAATCAGGATCAGTAGGA
The DNA here is from genome assembly GCA_026074375.1 of Tanacetum coccineum. Classification (NCBI taxonomy): domain Eukaryota; kingdom Viridiplantae; phylum Streptophyta; class Magnoliopsida; order Asterales; family Asteraceae; genus Tanacetum; species Tanacetum coccineum. Next base: position 11,218 of record BQNB010030497.1, read on the forward strand.
TCTTCAGCTTGTTTAGGTTTGGTAAACCAGTCATGTTTAGAAGCAACCTTTCTCTTTGGTTCTTCATCATCATTACCCAGATTCTCCTCTTGATCTTGTGGCATATTAGAATATGCAACCTCAAACTCTGGTTTCTCTGACTAAATAGACTTTCCAAAAGATTTTGATTGAGACTTGGCGCCTTTGGATGAGCCAAACGTTGATTCTTTAGTTTTTGGACCTTTTGTTGGTTCTGCATCCTTGCTTGTCTTCCTCTTCTTCAACCCCCAGTCTGATCTAGTAGAAGGGTCTTCATCTTTATCTTTATCTTTTCAGCTTCTCTTCAATGAGTACACTTTATCATAAGTAGAGAAGAGACTCTTATCGAGATCATAAGACTTGATCAATCCATCATAGCATTCTTTATGTTTAGCAGCTTTCAGATATGATTAACTTTCATCTATTTTGTCAATAAGAATCTTCTTTAACTCAAATTCTATAAGCAAAGAAGCAGCCTCATATGTAGACTTTGGTTGTGAAGACTCCTTGGCTAGAACCGCATGCTCAAGTGACTCAGTTACAATGCTATTGATCACCAAAGGAGCAAAGTTAGACACTTCCTTTGACAGAATCTGAGGTAGTTAACTCTTGACTTGCTCTGTAATCCTAGCAGTGATTGATGCTGAAAGGTAGCTCATGAATTCGTCTTTGGTGGCTCCTAGTCTTGAGTCTAGATGTTCATCAACTAGAGCAGTCACTTGAGTGTTAAGAGGATCATTCTTTTTGAGTTCAACAACTTCTTTTTCCAATGCTGTGACTTTGTTGTTGAATTGGAAGACAGATGCGAAATTTGGAAGTTCAGATAGAGGATTTGTTGCTTCAGTTGTTGGTGGTGGTGTTGGTATTGATTATGGTGGCGGAGGAGCAAAGGATGGTAATGATTGTGGAATGACGGTGATGTATATAGGTGAAGATTCAGTGATAACCAAAATAGGTACTATAAGGAGTGTAGGTGTTTGATTGCTTGGTACCTCATGATCGACATGAACATCCATTGGAGAAATGATTTCTGCATCTGTGTGGCGAATATATGAGAAATTTAGGAATTTAGATGCCAAGTCGTATGAGTGAGAAGAGCTAGTAACTGGAACTTCAGTCTTTTGTGTAGGAGTAGAAAGTGTCACATGAGTATCTTCTATGACTTGATTGAGTGTGATATCTGGATTTTCATTCCCTCGTTAGTTGTTAGTCATTTCAGCATCGGTACCCTCCTTTTGAATAAACCCTTCATCAGTAGTAACTTGTTCATTCAGCCTTACATTCATATCATTGTCAATCTGATTGGTAGTATAATCCATTCCTTTATCCTCATCACCTTATTCTTTATCTTCAACATTGGTTTCATCTTCATCATCAGTAGAGTTGGACGGGGTTTTAACAAGCTCGTCATCCTTTTCCTCTTCATCATCTTCAACATCTTCTTCATTCTCCTCTTGATCAGATTCGGAACCCGTTTCATTCTCATCAGTTTCATGCTCGGAATTCGACCCTTTTTCACTGTTAGATTTGGTATTGTCATCACCACTGTGTCTCTCTTGATCACTGCCTTCACTCCTTGAGTCATGATCATTATTACTGTCATCTTCATCCCTTCCCCAAGATTCAGCTTCACTTTTAGCTGATTCTTCCTCAATCACATCTAGAACCCCTGGTTTTGCACCAGTTCCTTTATTTGTGAAAGAAGGTTTGATTTTTGAAGCACTTGGAGCAATTTTGGTAACAGTAGTAGAACTACTTGGATGAGTCTTGTGAAAGCCCCTCAAACTCTTCTTGCGAACTTCTTCATACTGAGCTTCTTCAGTTAACGCCACTTCAGACAGCAAATCAATTCCTTTGCGTTTCTCAACAGTCATCTTTTCCTTCTTCTTAGACAAAGACTTTACAAGAGTTTCTCTAATGACAAAACCTACTATTGGCGCATCAGAAGACTTCTTGGCAGGCCTCTTAACTCTCTTTGACTTCCTTGTGGGTTCTTCAGGTGAAGCTAGGACAGTAGAGAGTTTAGGAGAAGCATGCTTCTTGAATTTTCGTGCCTTTTTAGGAGGTGTAACTCCTGTAGCATAGCCAAGGTAAGTCTTGTAAGCCTTAGTTTCCCACATCTCAGGACTTGTCATAGACTTGGGAAGTCGAGCTCCATAAATTTGAGATTCTTACTTTGCAGAGATGAATCTCAAAGTGTTTATCAGATAGTCATCTCTGGACGTATGCCTGCCAATCTTGTTTCTCTTGGAAATTATCTTGTCTTTAGTGAGGAAGTGGTGAATGATAACTTTGGTGAATCGAGGATAGTACATCTTGTCTTGCTTTTTGTGACCTCTGTTGTCGATCTGGTAAGTTAAAGCTTCCCAGAGTAGTTCAACATAGTCCACATTCTTCTTATAGTACATTCCCCAAAGGATCCGTGCTCTAGAAAGACGAAGCTTGTCAAGACCAGTTGTCTTTCCAGATAGACTTCTGTTGATGATAGTGGCAAAAGTTCTCGAAGGTTGATGCATCTGATCAACAACAATATCGGTGATTGTCTTGAATTCTCCAGTATGACCAAGTTCTTTGAAGAAAGACACAATATCTTCATCAGTGGGAAGTTCATCAAATTTTTGACCATGAACTCTAGGGCAGATCTGAAAGATGTCTCTGAAGATTTCCAAATTGAGGTCGAATTTCTTCTTGTCCATTCTAAACATGTAGGAATTTGCATACTTGTGGATATGTTGATCCCAATGAACAGATCTTGAACTCCTTAGCTTGATGTAAGGTTTAGTATCTTTGGATAAATCCAAAGGCACTAAGATTAAAACTTTGAGTGTATGATATAAACTATGCGGAATCTAGTTTATACCACTAAGAAAAATAACAGTAATGAATGTTTAACACACAGAAATATAACCAAAACCATAAGCTCCAATATATTAATACGAACACTCTTTGACAGTGTTAGGGTTTACAACCTTGAAGCTATGAAAAACTATGAAAGACTGATATATCTTGATCTATGCCTTAGGGTTCCTTTTATACACCAAGGAAACCCTAATGGGCTTACAAAATGCGTATAATGATAATGCATATCTATTCCTAATTTAACTCATGCATATCATAATAGCAGTACTAGCTATACAAGACTAACAACACTAAGTATTAACTAATAGTACTAACTATACTAGCAGTACTAACAATGTACTGGCAGCACTAACTATTATAGCTAGCAGTACTAATAACTTAGACTATTTTCTTTAAACTTCAACAGCAGCACAATCTTGAACCAGCAGTATTAACTTCCAAAACTAACAGTAGTAACTTCAGAAGCCTTCAATTCCTAACAATCCTCCCCTAAACTTGATATTCACCTTGTTAATCATCAAGTTTCTTCAGTATCAGCATCTTGATCATCAGGAGGATGTATCCAAACACTCTTCTACTTTTGAAGTTGTGATCTTGTAAATCTGAGAAGCTCAAATGCCATCTCACTTTCATAATCAACCTCTAGTCTTCTATTTAGCATCCTTGAAAGCATTTCTTGAGTTAGAGGATATTTCTTCTCAATCATCATGTGAATAGCAACTCCAGTATTCATCAACAGTACATGAACTCCACATGAGTCAAACAATCTCCAGCTTATCAAGTTGTAGTCCTGTTGATTCTTCCATATTTCATCTTCTTCATTAGGCTCAAATAAGGTCTTCAGATCTCCCCAAAGTAACAAGTCATATCCTTCTGGACTTGTTGTCTCATATCTTTCATTTACCAACCTATCTAGATCTATCACATCTTGTCTGTCAAAAACATCAAGCATCTCACTGAATATCTTGTAATTCTTAGAACTTTCATCTGCTCTGATGATTTGATAATACATCATATTTTCATTTAAAATATGTGTTTTCCAATCAACAATTGGATATTTGGTGGCCAGAGATTCAACATCAATAGCAACATCATCCCTTGGAACTACATCCATACTATCTCTAAGCTCCTCTTTTTCAGCATCATTATCCTCTTCTAGTTTCTCTTTCTTGGAACCTTCTTCTTTAGAATATTCTCTTGGTCTCTTTTTAGTGCTTTCTGCTTGTTGTTGGCTGTCATCATCTATAGGCTTAAAGTCATCAATCCACTTCTTCTCTCTTTCATATAACTTTTGAACTTCTTCAAAGTTCTTGTGCTTTAGTTGTTGATGATTGTACTTACCCATATGTTTGAGGTAAGTAATCATCCTGTTCCTGACTTAAGTTCTTGTAGGTGGTTTGTTCCTTATTGCCTCTGTTCTTCCTGCTGCCAATTGTTTCTTTCTTCTTTCAAAGAATTATGCTAACAATCTGGCTCTTTCTTCAATTGTGTACTTTTCTTTCTTTTCATGTGTCAGTCTTACAGCCAGTTCATGATCAGCATCTATTCTTGCTTGAATTTCATCAAACTGTTCAGCTAAAGCAGCACTAGTAGCTTCTTCTTGCTTTTGTCTTTCTTGAATTATCATGTCAAATCTGGTGATATTAAGGTTTTTCAGCAACCCTAATTCGATATAACAGGAAGTTTGTTTAAAATTATTTTTGATTGGTTTATGACAACAAGATGGTTGCTGATTGGTTACATAATTCAATCGTTCTTTGGAACTTATTCTATGAAAAGAATCATTAGCAGTTGGTGAGAATAATGTATTAGTGACAGTTTAGTGACAGAAAAAGTATCGCTAAAAGGTATTGTCTGGATACTTAAAAAAAGGTATCCTTAACAGTGATTATAATGGATGAAGATCGTGGCACATGTAGCTTGTATTCATTCGTGGAATGGTTTTTGAGATGGTGTTCGAGCTTAGGAGGTTATCACAACAGGTATAAATTGAAGAACAAGAAAGCAACATGATGTGATTTTTATTCGTGGTGGTGATGATAATATCAATAGCTTGGTGTTCATGATTAGGGTGTTTGGATTTATGGTCATGAATACTGCCATTGTTCATAGATGGTAAAGACATCTTGGTTGGAAGGTTATGGACATCATTAGCAGGTTATTTAATTGAAGCTTGTTGTTTGGTATGGATCTGCTATGATACATTTTTGAGTGTATTTAAATGGGCCAAGAGATGATTTAGTATAAGGCCAGAAGCTTTGAAAAGTTTATACTGCTCACTTGTTACTTTATATTGCTTGTCACCTTATTAGTACTGCTAGTTTGATTAATGCTGCTGAGTATACAGTGTTAATACTGCTTTGGTTCATATACAAGGTTAATGCTGCTAACTTATTTGCATTAATGCTACCTTGGAGAAGTTAGTGTTGCCAAAGATGACTTAATGCTGCCAGCTATACGTTTCTACTGCCAGGTTTAAAGCTTATGTTCATTAATGCTGCTGTCTTTGGTTAGTACTGTTAGTTATGCATGAGTGCTGCCAGGGTAAATATTTTGGTTACTACTGCTATTGGGCAAAAAGGACGTATTGTTGCTCGTTACAAATTAATACTGCCAGGAAGATTAGTTAATACTGTCAGTTTATCGTTAGTACTGCTGCTTGAATAGTTTGTACTGCTAGAGTAATTTTAAGCAGTTTATGCTGCTCGGGCTATTTGGTTTATACTGCTAGCTTTGATAGATATCATATGACACACACATGATGGATGTTGAACAAAACAAAAACACAAGTTTGTTTTTGGTGTTTACTGTTTGGTTTTTGGATTTGGTTTATATGTTCCATGATAGGATCTTTTAAGCTCAAGTTGGATTAGAACTTTATATCTAGGATTGACAATAAAAATGAAAACAATATGCACAACGGAATTAAATAAAGAACATCGTTATTGTTAAACAAGGTTTTATTACCAAACGTTTCCACACCTAGCCCCAATATTATTTGATCAAGATAATACAGTTACACACTAATCAGTAACAGGGATCGAGGAAACCCTTGATTACCTTGAGGCTACACCACACAACTAGACGTCTACATATTCACTGTGTACACATATACTTTTCTAGATACTAAAACTATGTGTCTATGATCTCTTTATATAAAGATATCATGACTTACAAAGGAAGTCAACATAAAGATATAAACAAGTAAATATTTTAAACATTAAGAAATATCTTTTGTTATCTTTATCTTCTTAAGGAGATCTTCCAGAATCTTTATATTTTGATATCTTTGACCAAATCTTCCCTAATTCTCCACCAGCTTGTAGAATTCTTTAATGACGATTCTGATCCTTTTGTTTCATTCTTTTATTTATTTTGTCTCATCATATCAAGAATCCCAACAATCTTCTCCTATTTGATGATGACAAAACAAACAAAGTCGTGTATGAACTTCATCATAAAGCCAAAGTTTCCCCTGAAGTTGAGATCATGGATCTCCCTGAATGAAACAAAACTTCTTAATTCAGACTTCCTTTGTAACATGCCACACCAAGGATCTATAAGTTGCAACCTGTTAATATTTCTTCCCCTATTCGTCATAATCTAATAGGGGACATATGAATATAAGCAACATTGATCTTGACCACTACAAACCAATATCACACTTCTAATCCAAGCCTTCTAACTCCTTAAATTACCCACCATTAAGCACAATAAGAAAAATGAACTTGAGTAGTAGAAACTCACACTAGTAGTAGTAATAATGACTAGCAGTAGTAAAAACCTTCACCTCAATGATGCATGTAAATGGTTTAACATTTTAACAATAAGCTTCCCCTGAAACCCATATGTTAACCATTTCTTGAATCTTCAATTCTGTAGGCTCTATGTAATGATCACTGATGAAGAAAACTAAGTATAAAGAACTTGATGCTGAAGTAGAATAACCCAAACTTGTATCTTATGTCTTGTACTATCCACGTGACTCCAAACTCATACCAAGACCAAAGTATAAGTAGATCGCAATCTCTTGACAAAATCCTCATCTTCTATATGAGACACATAACAAGTGATAGCAAATGTGTGCATTGAGCACCATAAGTTAGATCACACACCTTTGCTAGATTCGTAAAGTCTTCGTCACATCGTTTCTAAGCTCAAACAAGTTATCTTCAAAGTGTAACACCCACTTTAAGATATGATAAGAACACGCATTCGAAAAATTCCACTTTAACTTCAAATAGGTGATAAATAACCATCTTCGTAATCAATTCTTCCAATAAATCCAAAAATGAGCCTTTTAAACGTTTAAGAACATTTAAAACCAAAATTTACCTTCTGTGTTCCAAACCATGTACTGTCTGATATCTGACAGTGCTAGCAGTTGAAACTTATTCGAGCAGCATTAAGTACAAACTAGCAGTACTAATATAGAATGGGCAGCACCAAGTATGAGACTGATAGTATTAACATCACTTGGTAGTATTAACATCTACTTGAACTTTTTCAAATTGCTTTGAGCAGCATTAAGTCTTTAAAGCCCAATAACAATATTAAGTTCATGAAGCTAGCAGCACTAAGTTGAATTCGGGTAGTAGTATTAAAAATCAACGAGCAACATTACTAATAAATAATAAGTAGTATTATCATGTAGTAACCAATAACAAACAGCAGCATCAAAAACCCTAGCATTACTACTGTTGTTGATACAGTACCTGTACCAAAACTCATCAAAACCTATTGCTCCTTCTCTTGTTGCGCAAACCCTTAGCAGCATAAACTCTTAGCAGCATTAACTTCCCATACTTATCACATTACACAAGCAGTATTATCAATATCCTGATCACAAACAACGAATCAGTAGTAATTGCTGCCAAATATATATGGAAGTTATTATGGGAATAAAAGACAATCCCTAAAAAATAGTTTTTTTAAAACATAACAGATTCCATTCCCTTATTTACGAATCTTAACCATATATGCCAATAACCTACACAGCCATGAACATAGCAGTTCCATCACCATACATCAATAATCACGCTAAGTATCCAGATGACACCTTTTAGCGACACTTTTTCTGTTACTAAACTGTCATTAATCCTTCCTTGTAGGTACGAACCAACCACAAAAATATTAGGGTTTCCAGCCGTGTGTTCTTTATAACCTTTGTCCTTCAAGGATCAATGAACTACCATCATGAGAACTTTCTGTTTTTATTAAATTAGGGTTTACAATAACCCTAATCATCTTCAAACCTGCTAATCACCAAAAACAGAAAACTTCTACCTTCTTTACTTCATAAACACGACATAAAATCACCTTGTAGATCCTAGATCGAGAGCCACGAGGCTCTGATACCACCTGTTGAGATCTTTTAAGCTCAAGTTGGATTAGAACTTTATATCTAGGATTGACAATAACAATGAAAACAATATGCACAGCGGAATTAAATAAAGAACATCGTTATCTATACTACTTATAAAGGAAATTTGGGAAAAGTGAGAATTAGAATGTGAAAAAACAAGCTTTGAAACTAAATGTATAAGCTTTGAAAAGTGGAATGTGAAAAAACAAGCCTTGAAACTAAATGTACAAGCTTTGAAAACTAAGAATCTTGACATTAAATGTGTGATGAAAAAACTAGAATTGTGGAATGTGAAAAAACAAGCCTTAAAACTAAATGTACAAGCCTTGAAGGCTTGAATATATATATTCGGTAATGTTGAAAATTGATTTTAGTTTCATATACGCTCCCTTAATCAATACGCTCCCTTAATTAATTGATTCCAGTTCATATCAATCATCTTTTATTCTGTTCAAAATCAAAAAGATAAAATAGTTTTGGCCTAATCTTTTTTAATATCATAGATTTAAAACACACACACACAGAGTTTCTGTGACCAGCAACACTCAGTCTACGCCAGTGGGTGATTTCTATGCTATCCACACAAGAGAATTGGTAAGTGTGTTTTGTTTAGTAGTAACCAATTTTGATTTGTGTGTTCTGCAAATTTTTGACACACTTCTGCACATAAGTCTCTTTACTGTCGCCACCATAAACCTAATCACCATCGCCCTCTTCCTTACCACCGTCTCCTGGTGTTTTCGGTTTGTTTGGGCATTATTGGTTTAGTTAGTGGATTTTAATGCGCTTGGTGGTTTTGAGTGTGTTTGGTGTTTTCGGTGTGCTTGGTTAGTAGATTTATGTATATTAAACATGTCTTGAAGGTTTTCTTACATAGATCTATGGATTCTATTTAGTTTTTAAATGTTTTTGGGCACTTTTTATTTCAGCTACCACTTGCCGGGATTATCGCCGCCGACTGCCGCTATTTGTCGCCTTAGATACTGCTTTTTCACCAGATTTATTTATGGCTGCACCTGAACAGCTGGTGTCGCCAAAATGTATGCTTCATTTCCTTCCAAAATTTTGTTGTTACGTTTATGATTGTTTTTTGTTTATGTTAGTTATACATTATATTGGGTACGTTACATTTACATCAATACATATACGTATTTTATGGTGTAGGTCAGTTGCTACATCAAAAACAAGAAAGTGACTTTAAGAAGATTATATGGGAGCACTTAACTAAAAAGTTATGCAGGTATGCTGTCATATTTTATAAAGTTAAGTTCTTGATCACTCAGGGACAGTGTTACCATTTCTTTATAGAGTGGAAATATTGTTCATAGATTGTATTTTACGTTTTATTTTGATTTATAATCATGTTGTTATAAATTATTAAAGGGTAGTTATCATGATTATTAAGCCATGTGACATTATATGTGTTTTTGACTTTATATGTGCTTTACTATTTTGTCATTCACATGCTTTAGAATTTAAGTGGGCATCTAAATGAAATTAAGTTTGGTTCGCTGACTCTGTTTGACTCGATTCTTGTCATTCAGATGGAGCAAAGGAAAGACTTCCAATGTTTTAAGCTGACATGTTGAAAGATGGTTCGTTTGATGCTATGGTCGAAGGCTGTGATGGCGTTTTTCATACCACATATCCCTTCTTCATTCATACTGATAAACCGCAGGTTCAATTTTTGTATCCTTTTTTGTTGTTTGTCAAATTATAAATGAATAATATGTGTAGTGATGGTCTTTTTCTATTTTGTGGTGATTTAAGGAAGATTTGATTGATTCAACGGTGAAAGGAACAATATATACGAACAAATTAGTAATCTGAACCTTGGAGGTTTAGTCATGCTTTTTTGAATGTCGTGTTTTTTTACTTTGATTCGGTTTGATCTTGTGTACAGTGTCATTCTGTTTTGAAATGATGAATATATTTCAGTAACATTCGTTAGTATATGGTCTCATCTTTTTTCAAAAACTTTTAAAATAGTGGCAAATTGTTAATAAGAAAAAGACAAGTGGATAGAGTTCCATTTCTATTGCTTGATATTCATTTAATAGGAATAAGACAACTTTTTTTGACAATTGATAATACGTTTTTGTGAACTTTCAGGGAACAATTGCACATGCTTTAGAGAATACCAAGTACAAAGATTCAGACTTGAAATGGAAGGAACTTGACTCAAAATATCACGTTTCTTGTCAATTTACAACTGATACATTGCTATGAATTCAGCAGATTTCATCATCACAAGCACTTTCCAAGAGATTGCTGGAAGGTTGGTTTTCAAGATGCAACCACGTTACTTCTAAATATTTCTAAACAAAAACTGGTTTTGAGTCTTTTGGATGTTTGTTTTGAGTAAAGATAGACCTGGACAGTACGAAAGCCATCAAGCATTTACACTACCATGGCTATATGGGTCTTATGGAAAAAATTAAGTGTGGGTAATTCTTCTCTATGGCTGGATGTTGCTGCTATAAAGGGTGTTTGGTTTTGCTGTTATCTCAGTTATTAGATGCCTGCTTGCTTGATAAGTGGTATAGATTATGAATATTTTGTTAGTTTCAAATTTGAGTTGCTGGATGATGATATTTCTTGGGATCCTAGCCTGTGCAATTATGTTAATTGTTTTCAATGGTATTATAGTAATGAGGTTATGAATGTTAAGGAATGTAAGGGTGTTGTTTAGTTTTTTATTAATTCATGTCTCATTTTTCATCTTTAAATACATTTTCTTTGTTTTTGGAAAATATTTGGTATTGTTCATTTGTAATTTGCAGTATGTGCTCTTGTCGGATTTCTTGTTTGTTTAACCAATTTCAGTCCTTAGGCAGAATTAATTGACACATAAGGGGTGCTTCATGCAAATGCTATTTTTTTGATAATCTAGGGGAATTGAGACCTAATGATGACATATCAGGAGGAGATGGTGGTAGATTTACAAATGTGTTATGCCGTCGATTTCTTAGACAAGGTTTTTTATATTTTTAAGATGTTATTGGTATTGTGTGTCTATATCGTTCTCAAATTTTTGAATGAGATTTTTTGGTGATGTAGTGAGACTGAAGGAAATAAGGAAAAGTAGAAGTGAAGGTTCCGCGCGACGGTTGTATTTCTCTGGTATGGATTATTATGATCGTTATTAGCATAAATGTTTATATTATTGGAATTCTGTATGCTAATGAACTCACAACTATGTTATAAGTAGTGGTTATTCGTTTGCTTGTGTTGATTGTATTGGTAGAGAATAACGATGAGGAGACAAAGCAGCTTAGGGATTTGGTTGATTTTCCCGTGGACTTATGTGATACTATATTTAATGTAAGAGAGTTTGATTGGCATCTTCGTAGCTTCATTCATTCTGTCCTTCAGTCTAATAGTCTATTTGTTCGATTGTTGCAGCCAGACGATGCTAATTTTACAAACTGGTCACACCAATCTGTGGACTTCATTTTAGGTATATCTATTTCTCGTTTTAAGTTGTAGTATATATGTTTTGTATGTTTATACTATAGTCGTTATGATGATCTAATGGAAGTTTTATACTTGATGAACATATGTCACTGAACATGTAATAGCAGTATAATTATATACATATATAGCATAAGCATCCTGAATACTAAACCGGCTTAAAGTATATCAAAAGCATCTGTAAATTGTAGCATGTTGTTTTTGAAATGGTTAATTGAAACTTGTTTAAACTCCCTGCCTTGTCCCATCTACGATTATATTCTTACAGTTTTTTTGTTTGCCATATCCTGAAGATTCAATCAAGAATATCACGTCCCATGGAAAAATTATTGATTCTGTTGAAGGGATTATTGGCAGCTTGTCTCTGCTCCTGGTTAGAAAAATGTGCACTACGTTGCAAGGAGATGGTAATCATATAAGGCATCCTGTGTCTTTTACTATTTCAGTACTTCAATCAAATTACAATGATTTGAGCTTTTCTTATTAACTATTTGCTATCCAATTTTTCTATTTCAGGAGCGGGTCAAGTTCACACAAACACCTAATTTCATGTTCAACACTTGCTTCGTAAGCTCGGAAGTGAGCTATGTATCGGACAACGAGTGATTCTTGTAGTTATTCAAAGAATGTCTTTACTTACTGAAATTTTGCTATTTCTTGATCCATTTGAATTAACCTTCCCTGAAATACATAATAGTCTCTACATTTTGGTAAGTTATTATTGACTATCACCATATTGCTACTGTCCTAATAATCCATTTCTTTTACATATGATGCCTTATTTATTGTCTATAAACCGTTACAAATATAAACTAAATCACTCATTAATGAAAGCCAACCCAACTATATATTCAGGTTTGAAGTACAGAAATGTGTATCATCTCCACTTCCATATCCCAACATGAAAACTGTCGCATATAGTAATTTCATTGCTACATGTATCTGTTACATTCCTGGATGTATATGGTAACATGTACTTAGATATGGCTAGAGACAATTTCTTGATAATTATGTAGAAGGCTGGGAGTTAATTTACTTGTACAATGTCACATTATATGGTTAGAACTTAGAAACATAAGCTTTGGATTATGATTAGTGTGTCATGTTTACTTACTACTTGATTGACAGGATCCAGCTTATCGAGTTTTTGGTATCAGATTAGCTAATAAGTTGGTCAAAGACAGATGAATTCGCAACAGGTAAGCATACATTTTATCTAAGCAGGTCAATTTTGGGTAAAAACAAACGAGTAACTATATAGAAATATTCTCAAAAAGTCACACTGAAGAACCCTTAACTTTGAATTTGGTAAGTACCAATATTTGAATTTTTACAATTAGCAGTTGGCTTTACTAGGTAAAATTTTATCCTAAAAGTGCACGATGAGCATACATACCTAAATTGGTAAACTAATAATGTTGTATATTCAAAGATTACCTAATATAGCCACCAAGAAAAATGAGTGGAAAATGTAACAAGGATGGTACTGAGCCAATAATGCAAACAAGCTTAATATTCAAGCAATTGGTGTATAGGTAGTATTTATTTTTTTGGGCTCTAAATAAAAAGTCTATGCCTAACCATAATACTATACCAATTGCATATTGTTTTATCTTTTGACCTAAACAGTTCTATTATGAACGTTACACGAAAAACATACCACAATATTGCATATCCTTAATTATCGGCTACTAGGGATTTTCCGTGCGTGCACAGGTATTCGTCTAGTTGTTAAACAAGGTTTTATTACCAAACGTTTCCACACCTAGCCCCAATATTATTTGATCAAGATAATACAGTTACAAACTTATGAGTAACAGGGATCAAGGCAAACCTTGATTACCTTGAGGCTACACCACACAACTAGACGTCTACATATTCTCTGTGTACACACACACACTTTTTTCTGGATACTAAAACTATGTGTCTATGATCTCTTTATATAGAGAGATCATGACTTACAAAGGAAGTTAACATAAAGATATAAACAAGTAAATCTTTTAAACATTAAGAAATATCTTTTGTTATCTTTATCTTGTTAAGGAGATCTTCCAGAATCTTCATCTTTTGATATCTTTGATCAAATCTTCCATAATTCTCCACCAGCTTGTAGAATTCTTTAATGACGATTCTGATCCTTTTGTTCATTCTTTTATTTATTTTGTCTCATCAAATCAAGAATCCTAACAAGATAGAATCCCAGAATTGGTGCATGTAAACTTCAGGAACATCTACAGTGATGAGAAATGCGGAATAGCACGAAGTGAGAGCAAGAGCATCCAGGACAACTTGAAATGTAGGTTCTCTCTGTTTCTTTCCAGGATTGAGTCTTCCGTTGCATTTTCCAATCTTAAGTCTTTTCTCCTTGGGAACAAGTTCTAGATCAAGTTTGGTTTGTTGAATAGTGATGGAAGACATGATTATGCTAAGATTAGTCACATACAGTTCATATATAAACAAATATTTCACTGAAGGACAATCTAGATCATGAAGAATGATTATAGATGCAAGGTTGATTTTCACTAATAATTAGGCATACAATCCTAGGCATAGAATTGACACACATGACAATCAACATGAAACCAGGACACACACATAATAATATAACGCACTAACTATAGGCCATCTATAGAGAGCAAGGCAATCAAAAATGATTTCTGAGGAAAACTAGACCTAAATCAACATTACATGATTAGTTATCCAAGTGAAAACATGTATAGTTCACCTAACACATGTATAATTCGCCTATAGATAATGCATATAATTCTCCCAGAACAGGTTGTACAATTCGCCTAACCTTACGCGTATAGTTTGCCTACATTTACGTGTATAGTTCGCCTATCATTAGTTGTATAATTCCTTTAAGGAAGGAGGTATAATTCGCCTAAAGCAAAACGTATAATTCGCCTAGCGTATAGTTCGCCTAAGAACCTATGCATAGTTCGCCTAGGTTTGAATGTATAATTCGCCTAGGTTTTCTATGTATAGTTCGCCTCTGTTATGAGTGTGTATAACTCGCCTAGGTTTAATTCGCCTAGGCAAACATTACACCAACATTTTTATCTACTTTTGAGCATCCAAATCCATTCAAACATGATCATATAACATCATAAAATTAAACTAAGACAAATTCCACATGAATTAACCACAAAAATCATAACTTTTGCTTTGTTCGTCTCATAAGAACATGAATAACCCAAATAAGGCAACTTTTGTGGTTAAGAAATGTTTAAACTCAAGCAAACACACTCAAACAATTAGTTTATCATTCTTAAACACAAACCCATGAACTTTTACACGTTCTTGACCATTTCACATTAGTTCAAAATCAAGAATCATTCAAATCACATACATATATTATCCCCATTTAAAACTATTATAGGTATATGTTCTAGACCCCTATAGGACCAAAACCACTCAATCAATTTTAGGTTTCATCCACTTTTCAATGAGATGAAATTTCAATCAATTTTTAGGGTTTTTCGAGTGAATAGTCATGATTAGGTCAGATATATAGGTGTTTAAGCATTATAACATGAATACCTCTTGATTAAACGAATGTTAAACGAGTTCTTGAAGGTCTTAAAAATTAACAATGGTGGTTTTGAGCTTTTGGTTTGAGTCGTGTGAGAGAAAAAGACGATGGGGGTGTTTATGTTTAAAACTTCTAGGTTTTGGCATAAATGCCCCCTATGGTTTACTAGAACTTCAATTTTCCAAATAAACTTTTCTTAAGGCATAATTTAGTTTCCTAATTGGAAAAATTATACCCTAAGGATTAGTTATCAAGAATAAGTCTCACATTTTGCAATGACACCCCTACAAGATTAAACACATAACAAATAAGGCCTGATTGAGTTAAAATTAATTAACTCCCCTTTATTTATTCACCCGTTATTGTTTAAAACCGTTTCCTTTTATCACAAATTAATTTTATGAAGAAGATATTAGACATTTTCTCCCCCTCAAACAATGACCCATTTTCTATTGAAAGAGTTATAGTCGTTGTTTAAGTGGTAAAATGTCTTTGAAAATGATTTTTCTAATGAATTTCTGAAGATGATTATATTATTTCTGAAAAACAGTACCATAACAAATAAGATTTCTCTTATTTTAACACATAAGCTCACTGACACGTACACTTATGGAATATAGGAAGCACGGGTTGTGATGCAAAGTAATCACAAGCCTTTGCATGGTTATAAAGTAGACCATGCCCGAGAATAAATTCCCGTTGAGAGGTCAAGTTTTCTTTTTGAAATACTTGCCTTTAAGATGATGACCGGGTTGCTATCGGAAATAATAGCAAGCCATTTTTGGCATGTTTTAAAAGCTTTTGAACTTCTGCTCGAACTTCATTTACAGCCTCGTATCATTATTAAATGACATTTCTAAGGCCGTAAATGTTATCGATTTTCAGAAGACATGCCAGAGATACATATTTTTATATTTTTCTGATTTTTTAATTTTTTATTTTCTTTTTGAAAAATTTATATAAAAGAAAAATATTTTTGTGTTTTTATGTTTTCTTATGTACATATGATACAGGATATTGCAATGGTCAAAAGTTGACCCATGCCGAGAATAAATTCCCGTTGAGAGGTCAAGTTTTTCCTTTAGAAATACTTGCCTTTAAGATGATGACTGGGTTGCTATCGAA
The DNA here is from genome assembly GCA_026074375.1 of Tanacetum coccineum. Taxonomy (NCBI): domain Eukaryota; kingdom Viridiplantae; phylum Streptophyta; class Magnoliopsida; order Asterales; family Asteraceae; genus Tanacetum; species Tanacetum coccineum. The sequence continues at coordinate 27,594 of BQNB010030497.1, forward strand.
AATAATAGCAAGCATTTTTTAAAAAATTTAAAAACTTATGAACTTCTCTCGAACTTTATTTACATCCTCGTACATTATTAAATGACATATATAAGGGGCGTAAATTGTTATTGATTTTTAGAAGACATGCCAGAGATACATATTTTTATATTTTTTTTATTTTTTAATTTTTGTATTTTGTTTTTATAAAATTTTATAAAAAATGAAAAATCTTTTTGTGTTTTTGTACTTTTTTATAATCTAATATTATAAAGAGGATATGAAGGAATAGGCACCACACCATTCTTCAGCTTATCTGCAAGTTTTTCATTAGTTCATGAGGTATAAAACTTTCATCCCTAACTTGTCGATAAGGCTCAAATTCTTTCTCGACATAAAGCCTTGGTGGTGAAGATGTCCGCCCAATGATATTCCGTTGTGATAATGTAAAGCTCGACGAAAATCATACTCTATTTGCTATTTATGAAGTGATATCTGATTGTCGATATGTTTGCTCAAGATGTGTTCATTGTTTTTTGCAGCATAAGCAATAGCATTTTGTTATACTAGTACTTTGGAATTTATTGAATCCAAGCCATAGTCGGTAAGTTATGATCTCATCCAACGGACTTGGACACAGCTAGACAAGGCTAATATATTAAGCTTTCATACTGGATTTTTTAAAAATTGAGTGCTTTTTTGCCTTTTTTGTATGACCAGCTAACACGTTTGTCTTCCAACAATTGCATACGTCTAGATGTGCAACTGGTCTTGTATCTTGACCACCACGTGATCAGAATCTGAAAATCTGTTAGCAAGTAATAGCAGAATCCTTCGAATGCCATTGTCCCTCGATTGATGGTTCCTCTTAGGTATCGAAAGATTCTTTTTACAGCATGTAGGTGCTTGTCAGGTATAGGAGCGCTGATACCGAGACCATACAGACTGCATATGCAAGTCTGGTCTATGGATGTTGATACCAATAAGGGTGTCAACCATGCCACGATTAAATGTGTAAGATCATGCCTTTTCCCTTGTGTATTTCTCATCTAGTTTGGATTTTCAACCATTGAGTATCCATGGTACAAGATTCCATTAAGCATTTTTACAGTGATTCTAGAGCATATTTTGATTGGTTTAAAAATATGCCTCTAGGACTATGTGAAATCTGTAGTCCTAGAAAAAAAAGATATTTTTCCCATCATTGCCATCTTGAATTTGGAACACATTATTTTAGAATATTTATCACAGAGTTTAGTAGTAGTAGAAGCAAAAATAATATCATCAACATAGATTTGTACCAGGAGAATATCTTTTCCTTTTCTGCTGATGAACAATGTGGAATCAACTGTGCCTTTTGAAAACCCTTATGATAGCAGAAACAATGACAATAGATCATACAACGCGCGTAGAGCCTGTTTCAACCCATATAGAGCTTTCTTCAATTTGTACACGTGATTAGGATTGTCTGGATCCACAAATCCGTCTGGTTAGCTAACGTAGACTTCTTCATGCAAAATGCCATTCAAAAATGTTGTCTTTACATTCATCTGGTAGACGATCATATTCATATGAGCAGCAAACGCGAGAACTATCCTATGTTAGGAATCCAAAAAAGGATCAGACACTCTACGTATTTTATGTGTCTAGCTCGTAGTCCACAATGTATTATTTAGTAAGCTAACTGGGCCAAAGCATAGAAAGCCTATGGCATGCCCAAGGAAAGCCCAGTTTATTCTTTGTATAAAATCCCTCTCCACACATGGAGAGGGTGTTGGTTGAATTATTTTACACACACATTTAGTGTGTTTTTCTATATGTTTCTCTCTTCTACATTCTCTCTCTAGTTTCTCTCTTTAGTTCCTCATTTATGTGAATTATAGGAACCTACAATTGGTATCAAAGGCCATGGGGTGGCTTAAGTGATTTTTGTGGTTATGTGTTAAGCTTATTTTGTCTTTTAAGGGCTTATTTTACATTCGTATTATTTTTCCTTTGCTTATTTTGATAACAGTTCATAAGAAATGATTTTGGGCTTAATGATTTTGGGCTTTATTTTGTAACAAGTCATATTGGTTTCAACAATATACTATAAAAAACGTATGTCACTCTTTCTCTACAATCTGACAAAGAAAATGTTTCTTAGTTATTTTTTTCTTTTTTTTTGTTTGGTGATATAGTACTTTCGTTAACAACCTTTTGCACAGCTTATTCTCAAAACTGTTATGGCTTATTCGTGGTTATTAAAGCTTATATACAGTTTATAGTCACGAAATATTTTTCTTGGTTAAAAGTGCTTTTACAACTTATTAAGCTTAATATTCGCTGCTTATTTTTCTTTGTTTTTAGGTTTTTAGCTTAGCTCTTTAAAAAGCCTCTTACTTTCTCTCTCAAATAGATTATAGCTTATTTGTAGTCAAAGTTGTTTGTGGCTTATTCTTGTGGCTGAAGAGCTTATTTTAAAGCTTATTTTATTGTTGGCTTATCTTTCACGCGAGTTGAAGATAAGAGAAAGGACGTTTTGGGTTTTTTGCTAAAAGACCAAAAGTACGTTTCATTTGAATTGAAGGCGAAGTATATGTTTGTGAGTCTGGCGAACTATACGTTACTTTTGGGCGAACTATACGTCTCATCAGGCGAAGTATACATTTTTAGTGAGGCGAAGTATATGATTTGGTGTTAGGCGAATTATACCACATGAAATGTTAGGCGAACTATACCATCAATAAGTTAGGCGATTTATACACTTGAACAAGTGGGCGAAGTATACGTTTCTTTTATAGGCGAAGTATACATTTTGAGATGATGTATTCCATTGCAAGTGGGCGAACTATACGTTTCTTAAAGGCGAATTATACGTGAATGATCTGGCGAGTTATACCAAAATCTTGGGCGAAGTATACTTGGTTCTACTTCATTTAAATGTATTTTGGGTTTTTCGGTTTCGAGCTTTGGTTAATAACGGGTCTTCTAACTACAGTCATTACGATCGCGGTCCTTCAACGATCATCGTGGAGTGTTCAAATTTTACCGACGATAACCATACCATTCCGAGAGTTCTTAAATACAATCGTTACCATATTTATAAATTCAAACGAAGAAGACATGTTAATAAGAGGGAAAACGTAGTTTTTATTAAGATAAATTCGATAATTGCAACTTCAGTCCCTGGACTTAAAGACTACTTCTTCATTCGTCCTTTGTTGGCTTATTAACCCTCATTATTGAAACTACATTACAATGTTAGTCCTTATTCTTATAAAATAGCCTGTTAGTCATCAAAAGTGAATCGTTATTGCACCGTTAGTCATTATTTAAGTTTTAATCAACCGTTAATCATTTTAAGTTGAAAGTGTAGTAACCGTTCGTCCTTCAAGCTCAACAAATCATTAACAAAGTTCAAATACTTCAAAAACAACAACGATTTCACCAACAACAATTCTATTTTCACGGTTTCTTCTTGATTTAGTAAAATCCTGCAAAATACTCACGTGTTTTCTCGGTTTAATCACGACTTGTAAAATCCCATGAACTAGATTTTCATCAACAAACCACAACAACATCACTTAATCTACTTAAGATCCTTAATTTCATTTCACACATCAAATTTCAATGGAATCTTTGAATTCTAATTCACAAGAGAGAGAGTTGCATGAGCTGCAACAAATGCAAGTCAAAGCAAAGGAAAGTTGCATGACATCTTTTTGACTACTTCATTCATTTCTCCAAGTTCTTTCATACTATGAATTAAAAATCGAGGGAGGATTCAAATGGGTATTTGCAGCACTCTTTGATCAAGATGTTCAGAATTTTACATGCTCAATGTTACGAAACTTGGATCAACTTGAAAAGCAACTTGACAAAGAAGAATTTCAAGAAACTAGATCCATGGATGCATTTAGAGTACTCAAGACACAGTTCCAGTTGTTCATCAATTTTTGTTACTATTTCAATGATGATGAAGGTCTAATGATAGGGAAGTACTTTCTAGTATACACTCAAACCGAGGGTCGAAAATTCCGTGATACACTGATCCAACACATGGAATCTTTTAAGAAGTCCATTGATGAAAGAGAACAACATAAACGAGAGTATGACAGCATGATGAATGAAAGACATATGCAGTCAAAAGAGGGAAAGGTTGATTCGAGTAAAGCATTAGATGCTGATTTAGTCGTTACAGAAAGTAGTGGGACAGAATTAGAAAAGCATGATACAAACAGCAGATCCGGGAATGATACACATGCTGAGGATGCAAATATCAAACCCGTAAATGACAAAGAGCTAATAGCTGAGGTACAATTGACTGCTCAACATAATGTACTTTCTTATGAACAACATCATTCTATGCAATCTGAACCCATTTATGACACACATCTGTTAGAAAAGGTTGATAGCAATACCACTCTTGATTCAACAAATATGTGTCATTGGGGAGGAGAGATTGACCAAAATGCTAAAAAATGTCAAGTTTCATGTCCTTTACTTGATCCATCATTTGATAACATGACAACTGAATTTTTAAACCAATCTCTCGAGTCTAAAAATATTTTTCTCAAAAGACCGTTGCCCAACTTCAAAAAGATTTTTCAAGAAAGGAAGCACATTGTGTTAACATGGAACTTAAATATCAAAATCAAGCTTTAAAAGATGAGAAACATGGTCAAATTTTGAATGAAACAAGTAATAAAGCCAAGATTAAAAATAAAATTAAGGTACTTGAAACAATCAATATCGAATTGGAACATAGTGTGGCTAAATTACTTGCAGAGAATGAGAAGTTGCATAAGGAAAATGTGCATTTGAAATAGACTTACAAAGATCTTTACGATTCTATCAAAAAGACATGAGTTCAGACAAAAGACTGTAAGGACTCACTGATTGCTCAAATAAATAGTAAGACTGTTGAAAATGCTGATTTAAAGGCTCAGATTCAGGAAAAGGTTTTTACGAATGTAGCACTAAAAAACGAATTAAGAAAGTTAAAAGGAAATAGCGTGGTGATGACATCAAATAACGTTTATTTTATAGCATCATTTATCCAATGTAATTAACCAATTTTGTATAATTATTGCAGAGAATTGTTACTTAATGATTTATATTTGAGAATTGCAGTAATTACGTAGTACTTGGTGAATATTAGCAAAAGGCGCGCATTTTGGAGCTTAAACGAAGATATTTTAAAGATTACTGTTTTGAAAACCAATACGCCGTATCCATCAAGGAAGATACGGCGTATCCGTGCCTGCACTCACCAAAGACCACGAAGGAAACAAGTTCAATACGTCGTATCCAGTGAAGACGAATACGTCGTATTGGAGATATATTATGTGAATATTCTAGAAGATATCAAATGTGGTCCCTACTCCAAGAAACCCCAATACGCCGTATCCAATACCTTGGATACGCCGTATTCACACTGACTCCAGACCCTATAAATACAAAACTTAAAAACAAGTTTTGGTGTGCTAAATCATATTCTCGATACCTAAACCACAAAAGTCGATTTTCAGAGGAGTAAAAGAGCAGCAGAGGTCTTGCAACGCATTCCAATCCATAGGAGACAACGTGTAATTTCTTATACTTTTGTAATTGTTTAGTTTTTGGTATCTTCGTTAACTTGGTTAGTTTACCTTGGCTAAAACAATTACTCTTGTATTAATTATGATGTTTGAAGGTATTAGCCATTATTATGAAGATTTGAATGTTTGGTTTTATTTATATTTCGATTTCTTAATTTATCGTTGATTTACTGATTATATTTATCACAAGATACTTGTTTACGTGCTTAAGTATGCGACCTATCATTCAACTCGGTCTAGTCCTACATATTTAATGCATATAGGTGGAACGAATAGGATCACTAATAACGTCTTACTTGCCAGATTGAACTGGTTGTACCATAGAAGGTAGTGGCTTAATAATAACTAATAACGTTTTGATCATTGGTATAGTTTAGATTGTGGACTACCACTTAACACAAGTTACCGTTAAGCAGTAAGTGGGTAAAGTCTCAACGAGCTAGGGTTTGTACGACATACACGGTGTCGTCCTCTAGATGAATTATAATCAATATATAAGGATTCTTTATGCGGATGCTTTAATTGTGACAGAATTAATGTGTCTAGGTCTTAGGATGAAGTCCCGCTTCAGTCTAAGAATGATATGCCTCTTTGAGAAAAGTAATCATTGCACTGAATAAACAAACCAACTTCTAATTAGATTAATGATGGCTAATACAATTTTCTATTATAAGGCTTGACCGCTCTTTTATCTTCTGTTAATTTGCTTGCATGGGTTAAAGTGTCTTGAATTGATTGTAGTCACCAACCAAACCCGTGCCAGTCTCTCAGGCTGAAACCCCCCTTTTACCTGTTAGAATTAGGATTAGAACTAACATAGGATTAGCATATGTTTGACTTAGATTAGAATTAACTTTGATTAGAATTAACTTAGACTAGATAACCAAAATATAAATAAATTGAGAGATTTAACCTCGCTTCAAGTGTTCGACACCCTACTTACCACGAATCTACCACCGACCGGGTACACTGCCCATTAAAGTGTTGTTTTTGGTTAAGTCGGCAAAATATAAATTTAAAACTTGAATCATAAAAATATACACCACATAATGACACATTAAGTTTTTGGCACCGTTGTCGGGGAGTGAAAATTAATCTTGATTTTTATTTTATGTTTTGGTTATTAGATTAGATCTAACCCTTAGGAGTAGTGTAATTAGATTAGTGTATATTCTTGTATATTCTGTGTATTTTGTATATTTGTTAGTTTAATTGTTTGCTTGTATATTTGTGTGTTTAATTTAATTATTTTCGTAATACACTGTTCTGGTAGATAACTCGATACGGCGTATGCACTTCCATTGGATACGGCGTATCGATCATCTGGAACAGAATCAGAATCTTAGTTTTCATATTTGATTTCTGTGCTAAAAAAATTTCTATCCTAAAAGAGCCTATCCTACTGATTGTTTATCCCTTGTTTCAGGTAGTGCATGACAAGTAGTTCAACGAACGAACTATTCACACCTTACAAAGAACATGAACGAGAATTTCAATCATCTAGGAGACAATTCAAGACACTAAGTCTTGATGAATTGAGATCACCTGATTTCAATTTATTTTATGACCAAGAATACTTAGAGGAAGAAGTTGCGAAAACAATGGCGGAAACTATGGAACAATACATGAGCAAGACCCGAGCTGACTATGGATCAGGAGTTGCTAGGCCTAAAATTGAAGACAAGGATAACTTTGAACTGAAGGGCCAATTTCTCAAGAACTACGTACCAACACCTTTAGCGGTTCGGAGCATGAAGATATGAACGAACACATTGAGAAAGTTCTTGAGATCGTCGATCTATTACACATTCCAAATATTACTATAGACCAAGTGATTCTTAGAGCACTCCTGATGTCCTTGACTGGAGCCGCAAGCCGTTGGCTGAGAAACGAACCGACTGGTTCAATTACAACTTGGGATGGTATTAAAACAAAATTTCTGAACAAATATTGCCCACCGACTCCAACTGCAAAGAAAATTAAGGAAATCAACAACTTTCAGCAAGAACCAAATGAAAACCTTTACTAAGCATGGGAGCGATTTAAAGAACTCTTGATGAAGTGACCTCCACACTATTTAATGGAGATGCAGGAGGTAATCTTGTTCTATAATGGATTGGGAATTCCTACTCGACAGACTCTTGATTCAAGAGGTGCAATATCATCAAAAACTGTTGCTGATGCAAAAGTAGCCATCCAAAAAATGGCTGAATACTCTCAAAAATGGCACAATGGAACATCTAGGTTAAGAAGTACTAAAACTTCTAACGGATTGGCAGCTATACAAGGACAACTCAATAATCTTGGGAGAGAGATCAAAAAAGTGAATGAAAAAGTCTATGTTGCTCAAGTTGGATGCGAACAATGCAAAGGACCCCATTACACCAAAGATTGCCCACTAAAAGAAGAAGGGAAAACCCTCGAAGAAGCTTACTACATGCAATTTGGTGGACCTTTTCAAGGAGGGGTATATAGAGGAGAAACTCTAGGATTCTATCAAAGGAATAATGCGAATCCTTCATACCAAGAGCGAAGGCAATCTATGGAAGATACCCTGAGCAAGTTTATGAGTGAATCAACAAAGAGACACGAAGAAAACTCCAATTTGATTAAAGAAATCAGAACTTCAACGGATGCTGCCATTCGAAACCAAGGAGCATCTATTAAAACTTTGGAAATCCAAATTAGGAAAATGAGCAAGGTACTACAGGAAAGAGGATTTGGAATTCTACCTAGCTCTATTGAAGCAACCCCGAGAGATCAAGTCAAGTTGATTTCAACTACTATTGAAGTTGATTCATGCCCGTTACGCTGTATTGGATCTTCCCAATATGCCGTATCCACTGGACAAAGCCGTACACTGATGTACGAGACAAGACAAACGACGATTCCGTTTCCAAGTCATTTGAATGGTTACTACTGTGAAGAAAAGAAGGGATCGTATGGACCACAATTCTCGGAAGCTTACTCTAAAGCTTCACATATTTCGATACCTAGAAAGGAGAAAGACCCAGGGAGTTTCACTTTACCTTGCTTTATTAATAATGTTTACTTTGATAATGCCCTTATTGACTTAGGAGCTAGCGTTAGTGTTATTACTCTCTCGACCTACCTTAACTTAGATTAGGCAAATTAGCTCACACTAAGTTGACAGTTGAATTAGTAGATAAGACTGTGAAATATCCAAAAGGAATAGCTGAAAACGTGCTAGTAGGTATTGGTAAATTTGTTTTCCTAATAAACTTTATAATTCTAGATATGTCCGAGGATATCAAAGTGCCTTTGATCCTCGAAAGGCCATTTTTGTCTACCGCCCGTGCTAAGATTGATGTTTACAAAAGAAAGATTACTTTAAGGGTCGATGAAGAAAGGATTGTTTTCACAAGTGTTAAACCTGCTAGTAGTTTAAGTAAGAGGGTCTACATGCTAAGTTTGAGAGAAAGAATGGAACTTGATTTAGAAGCTAGCTAATAGGAGAGACTTTGGTGTTAAATAGATCATTAGACCCTTTCTTTAAGGATTACATTGAATTAAATGATCTAAATGAACCATTTGAGCTTAGGAGAAATCAAGGTAATGATTTGATGCTCACCATTAAGGAAGGTGAGGTAATTGAGGAATTTAGAACTGGGGATGATAAACTTGATGCTGAAATTGATGATTACCCTAGTTATTATGACTATGATAAGAAGATCCATATAGATTGTGCTCACAACTTAAAGTTTTCATGCACGATAGGATTTGAATTTACGCACGCTAACTTTTTCCCATTATTGTATGTCAATGTGATGTCCAAAAAGTTTCATAATTCTATAATGAAAGATATGATGGTGTGCAAAGGGAATAATGTTATAGGAGCTTTAATGAATGTGCCTATTATTGTTGGAACCTTTTCTATTGTGACGGATTTTGCAGTTTTAGAAAGTATGGATGCTTATTATGATGAAGGAATGGGCGATGTTATTTTTGGCAAACCATTTTTAAGAGAAGTTGGAATTGATACAAGACGGTTCAAAGGGATGATTACCATTTACAATGGTAGTAATGGTGCGATCACATCCGAGGTTTAAAAACCACACGAATGAGCAATGTTACAAGATCCCACCATTACTGAAGATAAGTGAGAAAGATGTTAAGAATGGAATCTCACATGCATACCAAAAGCTTAATGGGTTCTATAAAGGACTTTTAAATCTATGACCCAATTACATTCGAAATGTGAAGACGGAATAATGGCTCACATTGCCGGGCACATTAGCGTGCAGAGATGGAATAATGAGGAAGCTTGAAGAAAAGTCTAACTTAAAAGACTTCGCTGTAAACAAAATAAAAAAAATAAAAAGTGCCTTCCCGAGAGACAACCCGGATTGTTATTTAATTTTATCTAGTCTGTCTTCCCAGACATCAATACGGTGTATCCGCTCCATACCATACGGCGTATTGATTGTCTGGACGTTATCAGTCTTTATTTTGTTGCACTTTAAAAACATTATTGTCAGATTTTGAATACGACGTATTTACTAAACTCATACGCCGTATCCACCAGTCTGACCCGTAATTAGTTTGTTTAGTTTAGTTTAAATTAAACAGTACGTCGGTTACCAAGATCAGGAATGCCCTTCTGTTCTTCCCTTTATTTTTACAGGACCTCGAGAAAATAATATCGACGAAGTTGGTGGAATGCATATTTTCTGGAATTCTATGTGTGCGTTGTTCGTGCTAGGATTCAGACGCTTTTTCAGCACACAGTCTTGCTCATAAACGCAACTTGGAGAATCTACCAAGCAAATATCAGGGGAGTTTCTCATTCTAATTCTTTTTAAATTCCCGTATTTAATGTTTTATATATACAACGAGGACGTTGTATAATTCAAGTGGGGGGATGGAATTAGAATGTTTACTTGTCTTAATATTCACACTAAAATGCTTAAATTATGCTCAAATTAAAAAAAAAAATTAAGCATACTTTTGTGAAATTACTTGATACATAACCCGCACACAATTACCTTGTGTAGATATGTGAGGATTTAAACTTTCTGTTTTCAAATGTTTACCAAATTCCAACAAAATATGAGTGTGTCAGTGATGTTGTTAGACTTTTAGAACTTGGCTTGGTATATCACTCGAGACCGCAATGATAAGTACTTTGATTTAGATGAGGTAGCTTGTTTAAATTGTAAAATTTTAGGATGACAACCAAATTTCCTTACAGTTGCCTTATTAACTAATTCAGGTTAGTTAACCTCCCGTTTTAAACCATTTTCACTCTCATCTTTTAGGAAGTGATGATCCACTAGAACAACAGTAGAGACAATCCTTTAGGAATTTACACCAACTATTTGTTTCGTTACACCCTTACACCTTAACCTACCCTGTTAGATTAAGTTTAATTTACAGTTGCTAGTTGCTTAAAGTGTAAAGTTTGTATTTCCTGAGTCTTGTGTTATTTTCTATCTTTGGTGCGGTTGAAAATTTACGCATTGCAAATGGGAATGTATATTAGTAGTCAAAGCTCATGTTATTTTACTACCGCATAATTATTGGTGAATCCGAAGACGAAGGAACTATCGAAGAAATTATTCGGAATTATTATGATCGTGAAGATGGTGAAACTACACCGAGATTTGAAGTATAGTTATAAAAAAATTGAAAAAAATGAGAAAAATACAAAAAGAGAAAGAAAGTTTGAAGATAATCGTTTCGCAACTACCGAAGGAATTACACGAAAGATCAATTATTCGTTGATACGTCTAAAAAAATCAACGATGTAGAGTATTGTACAAAGTGGAAGATATCGCCACTTTCCTTGTAGAGTATGTAAAGTTCTGGGAAGATTGGGAAGTTGTCCGTTACGGGAACGCCAACTTAGGTTGTTGTTTTTGATCGATGATCAAGACGTTGTAAATAGTTGTGTCTTTAATCTATTTATTTGTATCTTAACAACAATTTATTTAACAACAATTTACTTCCCTCTCATCTGATGATTAGCCGCTGGTTTTACGCGAATGAGGATTCATACGAACATGCATGTCTATTCCATCGTTACGGCCATGTATGCATGTCTTGTACCTCGTTGGTTTACGACTTTTGGTGAAAGTTAGAAGGTTCCTACCCTATATCATTCTTCATCCTAACCGTTGGTTAAATTCGAATGGGGATGTGATCGAACACACATGTCTATCCCGGCGTTTCGGGTGTGTATGTGTGCTTCAGCTGCCTTGTTGGAGTGGTACTTCTGGTGAAAGATTGTAGAATGATCAAACCGTTCGCTTTCCATACAAAACCAATTTCCCTTTATCAACTTGGTGATTACTCTTAGCTTTAGCGGTGGAGATAGATATGTATCCTTGCCAAAGGTTATGATAGTAGAATACTCATCAGATGTATTTGCGGCGAGCAATTGAGCGAATAAGTTAATGTTACCACATAGATTAGTTAACTGGACTTTGGTGTTTTCATTCCTATTACGTGAGGTGTTTGGTTGTGTAACTTGTAATAGCTCGGAAAAAAGTGCTTTAAAAAAAAATATCCTTAGGGATACAATTTTTTATAACCTTCTAAAGGCTACTTTGAGAAACAAGTAGGGAATCAAGTGGGGGGATATTGAAAAAAAAAAAAAAAACATTAAATAACATTATTTTATAGCATCATTTATCCCATGTTATTAACCCATTTTGTATAGTTATTGCAAAGAATTATTGCTTAATCGTTTATATTTAAGAATTGCAGCAATTATGAAGTAATTGGTGAAAGTTAGCAAAAAGGCGCGCAATCTGGGAGCCTTAAATGAGATATGTTGAAGATAACTATTTGAAGACCAATACGCGTATCCATCAAGGAAGATAGATACGGCGTATCCGTGCTTGCACTCACCAAAAGACCACAGAGGAACTAAAGGATCAATAACGCCGTATTAGAGAGAAATCATCCGCGTATTCAAGATATGGAATCAATATAATATTCTGGAAGATATCAAGCGTGGTCCCTACTCTAAGAAATCCCTAATACGCCGTATCCAACCGACTTCCAGACCTTATAAATAGAAAACTCAAAAATGAGTTTTAAGTGTGCTAAATCATATTCTCGATACCTAAACCATAAAAGTTGATTTTAGAGGAGAAAAAAGAGTAGAAGAGGTCGAGCAACGTATTCAATTCCATAGGAGACAACGTGTAATTCCATATACTTTAGTAATCGTTCAGTTTTTGGTATCATTCGTTTACTCAGTTAGTTTACCTTGGCTAAATAATTGCTCTTGTATTTATTATGATGTTTGAAGGCTAATACCTTTGGGTATTAGCCATTATTATGAAGATTTGAATGTTTGGTATTTGTTTATCTCGATTTCTTGATTTATCGTTGAGTGCTTGTTTATGTTTATCAATTTATACTTGTTTACGCGCTTTTGTATGCGACCTATCATTCAACTAGATCTAGTGAAGCGGACCAAGCAGATCTAGAGTCCAAGATAGCTCTCCATATAGTAATCTATACATCTAGAATCATAGTTACACAAATATTGTCCTTCTACGTCTGGGGTTCTAGGATACGCTTCAGCTTAACTAGTTAAATTTGAAATTGCCAATGGTTTATTGATCGTGTTGACTGCAGGTGACCTAGATAATTCAACAAGTAACGTTTGATTCCATTGGATGTTAGACAAAGTTGGACTAGTAGTGTATAATTTGCCATTAATGCGGTAGTAGGTAAGTCTCTATAATTAGGGTTTACCAAGATCCCTTGCTTTTAATCCCTAAGATAGATTATATTCAGAAAATTAAAGATGCTTTATGCGGATGCTGTACTTATGACAGAAATTATTGTGTCTAGGTCTTAGGATGATGTAACGCCTAAGTCTTACGGAATGATATGCCACCCCAAGAGGAAGAAAATCATTTCCACTAAATAAACAAACTAACATTTTAGATGGATTAATAATGGATAATCTAGTTTTTACTATATAAGGTTCGACCGCTCTTTCATCTTTTGTTAATTAGCTTGCATGGGTTAAAGTGCCTTGAATTGATTATAGATACCAACCAAACCGTGCCCAGTCTTAGGCTGAACAACCCCTTTTTCCCGTAGATTAGGATTTAGGACTGACATTAGGTTTAACATAGGTTTAGAATAGAATAGAATAACTTAGATTAGATAACCATGATAAAATTAAATTGATAGATTTAAACCTCGCTTCAAGTGTTCGACACCTAAAAACTATTACCGATCGGGTACACTACCCGTTAAAGTGTTGTTTTTCGTTTAGTCGGCAAAATATAAATTTAAAACTTGAATCATCTTAAATATACCATATAACGGCAGCACATCAATGGCCATGTAGAAAGGCATTCTTGACAATGAGCCGATGACCGGCCAACACAGAGATGTTGCAAGACTAAGCACAGTGCGGAAGGTTTCTGGCTTAACAACCGGACTAAAAGGCTCTCAAGGTTTCAACGCCAATCTGTTGACTGCTACCATTAGCAATAAGGCGAGCCTTGTATCTGTTAAGGGATCCATATACAAATAACTTATGCTTAAACAACCACATAGAGCAAACAATGTTTATGCTAAGTGCTCGTAACAGAAGAATCCAAGTTTCATTTTTAATAAGTGCATTATATTCATCACGCATAGCATTTTGCCAATTATGGTAAGTGAAAGCAATATTGTAGGATTTTGGTATTGGGGAAATGGTGGAGACCTGGCAATTATATTTAGGATTAGGTTAACGGATACCAAGACGGAAGCCGGGTGACCATGGGATGATGTGAAGTAGGATTAGGTTGATTATGATTATGGGTTGATAGGTGGGTCGTGGATGGTGTGGGTTCCTCATCCGTGATAGGGAGTGTTGGTGGTTGGGTTGAGGATGTACTTAGGGAAGAGGGTTATTGGGGGGGGGGGGTGGAATGGGCTGGTGGAGTTAAGGGATGGGTTTAGTATAACATGCTCTTGATAATGAGCCCACATAAGGATGAGTGCGTATATGACAGTCGGTTTTCGTCATCTAGACGATGTGTATGATGGGAGCGGTGTTAGGTGAAACGAGCCATATGGAAATACAAATTCGTCAAAAGTGACATTGCAGGAAATGATAATTTTGTCGGTTGCAAGATCGAGCACCGATACCCATGATGGTTGGATGGGTAACCGAGAAAGATACATGGTGTAGAGCAAGGTCCAAGTTTGTGTTAGTTTCGAATGAGGTAGCAACCTGACACTAAAACAAATACATGTAGAAAATGTTGTTGTATTCGGTTGGCGTGTTGTAATGCGAGTCGAGTGGAGTGTGGGAGTGTCATTGTTTATTTTGGTTAAGGGAATGATATTAATTAACTGAGTGGCCATGTAAAGTGCCTCGACCCAAAAATGAAGGGGTAAGTGGGCTTGAAACAAAAGAGTATGGATTTGGTTATTGAATCATCCTCTCGGACTTCCCATTTTGTTGAGAAGTATGAGCGCATGGGAAACGAATATATATGCCATTTTATCAAAAAGTTAGTGAAGGATATGGTTATCAAACTCACCACCATGGTCACATTGGAATGTCTTGACATCGGTTTTAAACTGATTTTTTTTTTTAACAAATGTACAAAATTAAGCAAAATTACTAAACGTGTATGATTTATGACACAACGGATAAACCCATGCATAACGAGAGAAATGATCTAAAAATAAAACATACTATTTTATTCCACTAATACTCGGGAATGGATAAGTCCAACAAGTTTTTGAGGTGCACAATCTCAAAAGGAGATTAATAATAGAATCCGAACTCACAAATGGAAGTCGCAGGTGTTTGCTAAGCTAATAAGCATGACAAAGGACGAGAGACTTCACTTTATTACACAAAATACTATTACTCACAAATAGAATTATATTCGTTTTAGAGTGTATTTGGTTTTACGTTTTAGTAGTAGGTTAATTTTATTATGTTTCATGGTCAATGTAGGCAGTCATACAATAGTGTTTGATAAACCATTAAGAAAACAGAGTTAATAAAAACATGTAGAACCTATTTCTGAAAATCACTAGTAAGCTCTTTGCAAACTCTCTGAGGTAAACTCTTGTGTATTCATTAGTGCCTCAGAGGAGGTTAGATTTGGTTTTGATTTCCGTTATGAGAGAAAGGTTTTTTGTTAGGTCACATGAATATTGAATCCAATCATATCAAACTTGGAATGCATAGAGAGAATAGTAGAGAGGGACAAATCTTTGAAATTCAAATGATAAAATAGAGGGAAATGAAATAGTTTGTTACAAAATTCATCACCCTCTAATGAAGATTAGAGGGGTATTTATAGGAGAGGGAAGCCTCCTTCCCTTCCTTATTTTCCTTACTTGACACATCTAGTCCTTAGACTTTGGTAATTATGCTATTTCATTCTTTTAGCATAATATACCTTATTACAAACTACTTTGACATTAACAAAAGAGACACTAATGACTTAAATAATACAAAATTTACCTATTCACCACTTTTAAATGTTCCTAAACATTCCCCCCTAAGGTCGATTATTCAGGGCTGTCTCTTCTTAATCCATAAGTGGTTTCCATTTTACCGTACATTTCCCTCTTCTCATTTTCCGTCGATGTTTCAACTTTTCTTCAATCTCATCTTCAACTATAATTCAAGTATTTTGGTTTCATCTTTGGTGAGATCTTTTTGAACATATCCATATTGACGTCATTATTATAGCTCTTCAGCCCTTCTAATACTCTATTTAACGTTGCATCACAAAACTTATGAATTTCTATATGTCTCATCACCCATTTCTCTTTCTTACTATTCTTGTAAATAATTCCATGCACAGGCTCATAAATGATGGAGAACATATCATGCTCTTCAATTCCTAGGAAAGTTATTGTTGGTGCAGTGAGATTTAACCTTCTCTGGTTGTAGCTTTAAATAACTCTAAAGTTGGAAGTCATGCACTCTTTCCCATATCACTGAACTTCTAATGAAGACTGATAAAGACCATAGCAACCCTGTATCTGCATAATCTGGTACCTTGCCATTCATAATTAACAAGTATATATACTCAATATCATTCTTGTTAAGATTCTTGTAATCAGGCTCGGTAATTGATACGATGCAATCATTAGCTCTTCTTGTAACAATCTCTATGATAAACTTGTGTTCATGACCCAATTCCCAATATGTTTTGATGACTTGAACAATTTTTGAGTTTGAATAAATCTCTTCCTTTGGTTTTCCAGGCTCTTTTTGTTTCCTTATGTAGAAGATCTTTGCATGAGGATTCTTCCAATGTTCAACACCATATTGAGCATAAGGATTGAACTTCTTTACATACTTATTCACCCATCTAGAAGTTCGTTCTTCAATATCATCATCGTTGAAGATATTTGCTGGAAACTTGTGAAGTGACAAAACTATTTTCGGGTTATAAGTGTCTTTCTTCAAATACAAAAGGTCTTGATTAATCAGAGATAATGCTGGAGCTTCAGGATCTTTTTGGCAGCTATGAACCAATGGTGTGGTCTTTCGTGGATATGGAGAGACAAGAATTTATTTTCTACTCTCCCAGACAATGTCACTCTTCAAGAAATTCTTCATCTGATCAATGTGATACTGATGCTCATCTGCTGAAGTACATCTCTGTCTCAACATCTCACCAGCCATCTTTCTCAGCTTAGCTTCATCAATGGTTAGCGAGACTTCTTTCATAATGTCTTATGATACTTTCTTCGTTGGAATTTCATCATCGTCTGTAGCATAAGAGTCAGTCCAAAAATCAAAATCATCATCCTGCTCTTGATTACCTAAAGTTGATGGAGCTTGTTCCTCTTGAAAAAACTTGTTCCGGATGAAGACTCTCAATGCATAAGCTTTATCTCCTAGGTTTCTGCCCGCTTTCGCACTATTCTCCCCCTCAGGATAGCATCATCATAGGATCGGTCCTGATCTCTTTGGGTGAACGGCAGGAGTTCTACATGCAGTTTGTAGTACTGTATGTCTTTCAAACTTCATCTGGAGAGCCAACCATATGGTACAGTTGATATTGTTGTTCTGGAACAGAGGATGTTTATGATTGAGCTGGATAAACATGAAGAATATGTCCAAAAATATAACTGCGTATGGATGCATCAACTTGAGAAGGAATAACATTGGCAATTGCATTCTTAATTTGTGTCAAGATTTAAGCGTGAATATTTCCACGTTCCTGCAGAATAGCTTTAGGAATCAATCTTTCCGTCTCTTCTTTAGTCTGCAGAATAGCTTTAGCAATCAATCTTTCCGTCTCTTCTTTAGTCTTTTTCCTCTCCAGAGTCAACCCTTCCGCAACATACACTGGAACTTGATTCTGAACTTGTTCAGGAACTTGCTTCATAACTTGCTCCTTAATGTGTTTATCAACCATAACAAGTAATGTCTCAACCATAACATCATGAAGATTACCAGCAAGTGTATCGAATGACTTTCTTGGCATGAACCTCTCCCGTAAATGTGCAAACAACTAACCATAACGTCCTTGTAACTCGTGAAAGAAGCTCTTATAGCGTTTGAAGCGAGTAGGTTTTGTCTTGAACAATGATAAAAGGCAATTCATTTTAGTTAACTTTTTATGAGGTGAACTTGATGATGATGTAGTATGAGGAGTATCTGTTAATTCCTGGAGTTTCTCAGTATCCAAAGATACGAGATTAGTATGAATCCTAGGAGATCTAATTGGTGTGGGGATTGGTGAATTCCTAGTCTCCTCTACAATCTTTCCGTTCTCCCTTCTTTTCAATTCATACACCTAATCCGTTATTTCCTCATCTTCATCATCAACATTTATTGGAATAACCACTTTTGTTACATCCACTGAAGTCTCTTTAGGAATATCCACTTCCGCTTCATTTGTTTGTTCCACTTCCTTGTCCTTAGAAATCTCCACCTCTAGACTTTCCTTATCACTCCTGGGCTCTAACCTAGTGCCGGGAATAGTTGTGTTATCATTCCTAGGGGATGAACTATCATCAACAACATTCTTAGATCATTCAATCATCTTATCAATCTCTTCAGATGCCAAGTGCTCGCTAACCAATGCCACATTTTCTATAGCTTCATGCTCTTGACGACTTTTATGCTCCGCAAGACTAACTTGTAATGTATCTTGTAAAATCATCTCTTCTGCCTTGTCTACATTTGGCACTGGAGTAAGTCGTATAGATCTCCTTTCAGGAAGTTTAAAATGAATCATAGCTGAACACTTGACTCTGCTACTTGCTTTACAGGGTTAGGTGACCTAGGGGCACTAGGTGTCCTATGCGTTCCTTGGGTAGACTCAGTCGGTTGTAACTGAGTCAGAGGAACATCTAAGACCTAACATAAACCCTAGATGAAAGAGCTTGAGTAGTCTTGTCCTGAAGCTTGATTTTCTTCTCAAAGTTAGCACATATCGTTTCCAGTGCAGAAACACGAGTAGCTAGATCAGGATCTATTGTTCTTTGTTGTGGTGAAGGTGGTGGTGGTGGAAGCGTTGTTGTTGTAGCAGTTGTTGCTGTAATGATTGGTTCTTGAA
>BQNB010030498.1:0-38262 GCA_026074375.1 Tanacetum coccineum
TCTGCTCCTATGTAAGTTGTTTCTGTGTTCGTGTTTGTATTTGCTTCAATAGTTTAGTTGCATCATTATTGGTTAAAAAAATAAAAAAAAAATAAATAGCATTTAATATCCTTAGATTTAGATACATCCCTGTCATAGTATAGTATTGTAAAAATTTAGTGTTGCATAATTTTGGTGTTAGTGCTTGCACTGCACGACAAATGGTTTTCAGCTCACCATGGCTAACACCCACGAAAGAGTCTGGCTCACCTTTGCAAACGGCTTTGGTGTGTTTCTCAAATCCGTTGATAGCTGTAAGGGTTTGCTAAAAATCCTATGGCCTTCACTCACCATGTTCTTGTAACAAAGAGTGGCTAGTCCAAGAGGGTACGGCTCTTGGTAAAGACTTTATCAAATCCGTTGATGGTTGCCAGGTTACCCAAAACTGGATGGTTATCACTTTCCATATTCTTTGGATGAAAAGTGGCTAGTCCATAGCAAACGGCTCATGGTAAAGACCTTCTCAAATCCGTTGATAGTTGACAATTTACTCAAAATTGTATGGTTATCGACTCACCATGTTTCATGTACAAAGAGTTGACATGGTTATCAATCCACCATGGAATTTACCTTTTCTAGGTGCCAAAGGATTGACTAGCCCTGAGCAAACGGCTACAGGTAAAGGCATATCAAATCCGTTGATGGCTGTAATGGTTTGCCCAAAACCATATGGTATTCAACTCACCAATGTTTCAAGTACTGAGAGTTGAAATGGTTCTCAGTTGACCATGGACATACACCTTTCTGGTGGCCAAAGAACTGACTACTCCAGAGTTAATGGCTAACTGGTAAAGAGACATCAAATCCATTTACATTTTTCAATGATTCACCTCTCACAGGAGTTAACACACCTGGAAGTGATGAGAATAGACTGAAATTTTTCTTCATTTGATGTACATATTCGTCAATGGTGCTGTTGCTGCAAAGTCTGGAAGTTGCTGCTTAGAGATGTTGCTGTCTCATTTGATTCTGCTGTTTATCGAGATAATGCTGGTTCTTTTGATGCTGCTGTGCTTTCTCTAGTTTATGCTGCTTGTTGTCCTGCTGCTGGTTACTTAGTATACTGCTGCTGCTTACCTTGTTCCTTGTTCCTGCTGCTCTTCAATCCTCTTGCCTCAAGATCTATCTAGAAACTTGGAATTAACGGAGTCAACACCAAGTTTAGGGGAGGATTGTTGGAACAAATTACAAACGACTAAGTGTCGTTTCTGCTGTTAGACATATTCGTTTCTGCTGATAGCATTAAGTCATTCCTGCTGACAGATTAAGTAGCATTCATGCTGATTATGTTCCTGCTGGCAGTACAAGTAACGTTCCTGCTGATTGTGTTTCTGCTGGTCATGTTCACATTCCTGCTGACAGAGATAGAATCTGCTGATTATTACTTATAGGAGTAATTAATGTAATTAAGGAATTATTGTTATCTCATTAATATAGGAATGAGATATATTAGGAAGAGATTGGTATTGATGTATATCTCTTACGAGATTTTAGTTATCTAGTTGTAGATCCTAACACCGTCAAACCCGACAAACCACAGGGACCATTTATGCAATTAACTTTTTCTTTAAATTAGTGTGTTTATGTTTTTTTTCTTAGAACGGCTTATTAGTTGT
Source organism: Tanacetum coccineum (assembly GCA_026074375.1). NCBI lineage: Eukaryota > Viridiplantae > Streptophyta > Magnoliopsida > Asterales > Asteraceae > Tanacetum > Tanacetum coccineum. Next base: position 1,656 of record BQNB010030498.1, read on the forward strand.
TAGTGGTTCAGGTCCAGCAGTGACATCCAATTGGGCAGTATGTTGTACCCTGAACTCGCGTGTACTTCCTCCTATACCGTCTGAAAAAATATAACTTATTCTCTCAAGGACTAGAAGTTCTATTCTAGTTCTAGATTCTAACAAGTGGTATCAGAGCCTGGAGGAGCCTCTGTAAGAAGAATTACGTTGTACCACATCATAATGCCTTGTTTTCTCTTATCTTTATTTAGGTCAGAACCATGCCTACTATACATACCAGTCACCCCTGTAGTATCCTTTCCCTAATTCATCTGCTTCACCTTCAGTCACTCAAGATGATACCTTCATGCCTAATCCATCTGCTTCACCTTCATTTACTCAAAATGATACCTTCATGCCTGAACCCATACAACCATTGCCTACATTCTCACAACCTGCTGTTCACACTCAACATACTCATCCTGCACAAATCAACCCGAATGGTCAGCAGTACCCTAATAATGTCCAGTCACAACAGTTTCAACAGTTCCAAACAGCCACTATCTCTGCCAACAATGCAAAATTTCCTTATCTAGAGAAGGAAAAATATGAGATATGGGCTATGAAGATGGAGTACTGGATACAAAATGCTGATCATAATCTTTGGAGGATTGTTCAGCAAGGGAACAGCCCAAAGAGGTTGGGAAAAGATGCAAAAGGAAATAAATTTAGTTCATCCTCCTGTTTTCGTGATGATCATTGTTGCTGTACAAAAGGGAAAATAAGGTGAGAACCTTGTTGCTTCAGGCTCTACCTGAAGATCATATGCCCGATTTTCATCATTATGATGATGCAAGGGATATCTGGATGGCAGTCAAGGCTAGGTTTGGGGGGAATGAAGAATCAAAGAAGATGAAGAAGACTTATGCATTTAATCTGCAGTTTGCAGGGAATTCTTTGTGACAGAAAGAAGAAGGCCTTCATAAGGGTTATGAGATTATCAGAAGGATTCGTAGTCAGTTGAATCAATGTGCAGGGCAAGGCCAGACAATGATGACATTTCACTGAAGTTTCTAAGTAGCCCTTCCTTCTTCGTGGGGTCGCAAGTTGCTTTGGCATTAACAAAAATAAGAGGTGGCCTTGGTCAATTAGTTTTTGTGCCTGTATAACTAACTAAGGTCACTTGAACTTGATGTCAGAATTGGTCATAGTTATGGTGTGAAAGTTGCTGCTGCTCCCACTTCATTCTGCTTTTCTATTGAAACTGCTTGTTCCCCCTTGGCTCAAAAGCTATTATTCTTGATTCTGTCAGCGGTATTGTTCCATCAGTTTCTAGACTCCTGGTCGTTATTGTTAACGTTTGGATGTGTTCTGACTCTTTTGTTGCTGAGAATGAAAACAAGATCAAGATATGATCTATGAAGGACTTTGACCAGGTTGATCAGTGGAGATGGAAGGAGATGACTTGAAGTGGCAAGTGGCTATGCTCTCTTTGAGGTTTAAAGGTTTTGTGTAGAAGGCAGGTTCGAAAGATGAAACTACAACAATCAGCAGCCTGCCAGAATTTGACAGAAAAAAGTTAGGATGTTCAAATGTCTTCAATTGGACTATTTGTGCTAGGCGAGTGTAATATGAAGCTACAGTTGAGATAAGGTTAGGTTACTCTGCTTTTAAGGTCACAGATAGTTAAGACAGACCGAACCATTAAGCTTTGACTCGTTATTCCATGGTAAATTGGTTCAGATCATGCAGCAGATGATTATACGACTGATGCAGTTGAGAAGGTATATGGGATGATGGCTGGACTTCATGCTGATAGTGCTGATGCTTCTGATGCTGCTGCTGAGTTTGCTATGATGGGGATTTCTCCTAAGTACCATATTGTCCCCTTGGTTGTGATTCTAAGATTATGATCTTTATCATATGTATATTAATATTGATAGACTTGTATAATGATTGTTACATATTAAAGTTCAGGCATATCGCATAGCGGTTTAACAACTATTAGAGATCCACAAAAAGAGTGGTATCATAAAACGCAGATTTGCATTAGAAGGAAAAGATTAGGGTTTTATTATGCTAATTCTAGAAAACACAATAACAACACTTGAGTTATGACTGAAAAATTTAATGGATCAGGCACCAAAAAGAATAGATAAGAATGGTAGTTAAGTTTTGATGCGACATTAAGCTAGATTTGAGAGAAGGGAGGAATTCTTCCATGAACTTTAAAATAATTTGATCGATTGCTCTTTGTCTACTTGAACTAAAGTGGGTCTTAGGATTTCAGGTGTACTGTTGGAGTAGTTGAAGTATTTGACTTGATCCACACCTAGTGTCATTTTTTATTCAGTACCTGTTAAGGAAGGGTGGTTAATCCTCTTTACTCAACGTTTTATCAAGGCTGGGGAATTTTGCATACTGTTCCTACTCCTATAACTGGAACTTATATGCCCAGCCCATACAGGTTGACATTGAGGAAACACAGGGGTAAAATTAGGGTTCAAAGTTGATAACAGATTTCTGATACTATTTTCTTAGAATCTAATGACTTTGTCTCTGGTGATAACAGTGGACAAATCTTAGACTCTGAGGGAACCCCATGGCATCTGTGAGTCCAGTCTCAGACAGTCCAAAGACATCCACCTGCTGTTGTATCCAGTCTTTGCCAGAGTCTGATGTTGAAGACCCTAATTCCACCCACTGGCAGTCCTAGTTTTTTCTTGTTCGGAGAATGTAAATTCGCCATTGGATTATCTAGTTAATAAAAGTGGAGTGAACAATAGGAATTAAGTGTGTAAAAAAAACATTTTTGTGGGTATTAAGAAAAAGGTTTGTTTGTGGCAGTAAATTGATTTTGAGTAAAAGATTGTGACTTTTATAATTGTGGTTGATTTCTGTCCTTTGTATAATCTAAAGCAGCATTGTCTCGCTTGGTAGTAGGATTTACGCCTAGCCTTCCGTTCCTGGCTGGAGTTGATTCTGCTGCTAGTAGAAACAGACCAGCAGTCCATTCTGCTGGTAGTAGGATTTCGCCAGCATCCGTTCCTGCTGGTAGATCTGATTCTGCTGCTAGTAGAAACAGACCAGCAGTCCATTCTGCTGGTAGTAGGATTTCGCCAGCATCCGTTCCTGCTGGTTTGATCTGATTACTGCGGCTGTAGTAAACAGACCAGCAGTCCATTCTGCTGGTAGTAGGATTTCGCCAGCATCCGTTCCTGCTGGTAGATCTGATTCTGCTGCTAGTAGAAACAGACCAGCAGTCCATTCTGCTGGTGCACCAAATCATGCTGGTTGGTCTAAAAGACCAGCAATTGTTTCTGCTGGTAGACCAGGTTCTGCTGGTTGGCTCAATCCTGCTGCTCGACCATATTTCAGACCATCATCTGTTTATTTTGATACTCCGACTAACTTGTATGACCCGATGTTTATGGATAAGGGACGATGGGATACTGCTGTTAAGACCTCAGCAGGTTACTCTTGGAGGAATAAAAGACCACAGTTTTGGGGATCCAAGAGTAATGGTGGATCTCATCAACCCACATGGTTTCACAATTAATGATCCACAAGGCAGGCTCAAGTCAGATTTGGCTTGGGTCTCTCAAGTGTACTAATGGCTTTGTTGTATGATTTGTAGGAATGATCCCCCTAGTACAGATAATGACAATAGGTATCGTTGACTGTGTTGACTCAAGAAGTATGACAGGAAACAAGGGGAAAGCTTGCTGATTTTGTGGCCATTCAAGGGAGGCATTGTTTAAAATTTGGGAGGTGGAGATGGTAGAATACCGGATATAGGCAACCTTTACGGACTTCATAGCTTGACTTTGAGAATGTCTATATGTTGAGGAGTGCAGCACTTTAACTTATTTTCGGTATCACAAAATTTTGTGGATTAATAAGAACAAAGTTTCTTCACAGACTGATTGTTGGTGCTTTCCGATGAATTCCAATTGCTGATGCAAGTCAGGTGGTACAAGAATTACGAGGAAACATGATCTCTACACATTCCACATCTCACACCTGAACCAGGAACAATACAAAAGGTTATCTTGCCTCGTCGCAAAGCATCCTTAAGGATGAATCCACAGGATGGCACAGAAGGGATGGCTCATGTTGAACTTCAAAACAAATCAATACAAGCTAGCCCTAAGGAAGGACTACCGCGGTTGGTTTTGTTGTGATGGGTTACCTCTAAAGGTGTTCACCAATGATAATACAACTGTGTTGCTTGCAAACAAAGGAAAGCTACAACATAAGGCTTCCTATAAGCCCTTTATTTCTGCTGTGAGATTTTTTCTGATACTCTGCAATGCAATGCATATGGACCTTTTTGGTTCCTACCATATCAGGAGTATTGACCAGAAATATACTTCCTTAGTGTGGTTACAGATGACTTTGCAGTTTTCTTGGACTTTTTTTCTTTTTGAGTACTAAGGTTGAAACATTTTATTGTCCTTAAAGATTCTTTACCTTAATAGAAAACCCGTGATTAAAAAGGTTAAAGGAATAATGTGTGATAATGGGACGAGTTCAAAAATGAAAACTTATTGAACTCTGTGGGTAAAGGGAATTAAGTGGGACTTTAGCAATCCTAGATCCCCACAAACAAAATGGGGTTGCTGCAGAGAAAAAAATAGGACTCTTATAGAGGTTGCAAGGAACCCATTTGGCAGACTCTAAATTACCTACCATGTTTTGGACTGAGGCTGTTGGCATGGCTTGTTATGTGTTAATCAGGGTGTCTATTACTATTCCCCATATATTAAAAACACTTATGAATTGAATATTGGGTCAGGTCCTCAGATAGGTCATCCTTACCTTTGGGGTGCAAGGTAACTATCCTTAATACATGTGACTATTTGGGGGAAAATAATTTGAGGGTAAAGCTTGATGAAACGGTTATCTTGTTGGGTATTGCTCAAAAATAGCACGGCCTATAGGTTTTTTATAATCTACCATACAAGAGGGTAGATGAAAACCCTGTATCTGAGATTTTTTAGAAAGATTACTAAGGTTCGGGAATTGGGTCTTGAGTGGGTACTTTGACCTTGACTATTAATCTGATTCACTAGGTTATACTCTTTTAAAAACTCGACACCACTGCAGGTACACAAGAACTTAACATAATGCAGGTCACAAGATCATGATTTCAGATTCAGAAGTGATTGACGCAGTATCGTGGTTCCTTCATTTCCTTCTAACAGATTTGTAGGTCCTTCATTCAACAAAGGTCCTAGTATTATGGAACGCAATGCAGATTATGCAGAAGAGCTTGCTAAGCTTCAAAGACAAGAATATGAAGCCAAGGACGCAGCTGCACGATATGGTTATTTGTTCTCACAAGCAACAGCAGAAATACTATGTCAAGCTGAAGCTGAAATTCGAAACCAAGGTGTTTCTGCTGTTAGGGATCCTGCTGGCATTGATTCTGCTGTTCGGGATCCTGCTGACATTGATTCTGCTGTTAGGGATACTGCTGCCATTCATTCTGCTGGTGATGTATCTGATGGTAGTCCTTCTGCTGGTAGTGATCCTGCTGGTGGTAATCCTGCTGATAGTTCTCAACCTGCTGGTAGTTTCGAACCTGCTGAGGAGAGCAATCCTGCTGTCAGTTCATCTGTTTCTGCTGATTTCATCCATGTATATGCTGATGAGTCTACACTTCCTCCTGGTCAATCATTGGGCTCAAGTGCAAACACCACACGTTTTCCACTCCCTTCTGATGTGTGCATGGATCAACTCTCATCTGGCATCTTCAAATCTTCCTCGTATGATGATGATTTTCGTGCTACTCTTACAAATTTAGCACCTGCTGTGGAAGTGCATCCAGTTCCTACCAAAAGGGTTAATACAATTCATCCTCAGTCTCAGATTCTTGGTGATCTTGCTTCTCCAGTTCTGACTAGAAGCAGAGCTCACAAATCCAAGTTTGGTGAAAGTGCTTTCATTGGATATGTTCAAGATCAACAAAGGACCAATCATACGGACCAACTCCATTGTCTGTCTGCTTGCTTCCTTTCTCGTTGAACCAAACTAGTTTTAGCTAAAGCACTTGAGGTTCCTGAGTGGGTTGAGGCTATGGCAGAAGTGATGCAACAGTTCATTCAATCAGCAAGTATGGAAAAAACTTCGTCCCTCTACATTATTGGCAAAATGCAATAGGGGAACAAAATTTGGATTTGATGATCAATGCGGGATGCCTGAGGCATAGTTGTAAGGAATTAAAGCGGTTGGTTAGCACAGGGACACGACAAGAGGAAGGGCTTTGATTACGATGAGGTATTTGCACCAGTGGCCAGATTAGAGGCTAGCAGGACTGTTTTTGGGCATTTGATTCTTATATGGTTTATGGTATATCAGCTGGACCGTTAAGAGTGCCTTTCTCTTATGGAGGAAATTGAAGAAGAAGTGTCATGTCTACTCAGCCTAAAGGATTTGAAGATCCTTACTTCCCAATAAGCCATGTATACAGAGTGGTTAAAGCTCTGGGTTTGGACTTATCATCACCTCGAGCCTGGTTAGGCAAGATTGTTCTTACTTTTCTGTTTACAACACAACTACAGAAAGAGGTTACTATTGACAAGACACTCTTACATCAAAGAAGATTCCCAGGGATATAAATTTTGGTACAGGTTTTATGTGGTCTGAACATTCTTTGGGTCAACCAATAAAGCCTGGTAGTGTGATGGAATTTGAGGGTGGTGATGAAAGGTGAATTTGAAATGAGTGCTATGGGAGAGTGATCTTTCTTTCTTAGGTCTACAGGTTTTTTTTAATACACAGTTGCTTGATGGTCTTTTTATCTGTCACGACAAGTATATTAAAGATATGCTTACCTAAATTCGACATGGGGGAATTCTGTAAGAACTGCAACTAACACCTATGAAGCTGCTAATGACCAAATTGAATGTTGAAAACTGATCCTCCAGTTATGTACATTTGTATCGATCATGATGGTCACTTATGTATTCTCACAGCTTCTAGACCTGACATATTGTTTGCAGTTAGTGCTTGTTCATAGGACATAAGTACTCACTGACTTCTCATCTGGAATGCAGTCAGAAAATCTTCAAGTATCTCATATGGGGCACCAAAATTAGGCTTGTGGTACCCTAACGATCTCCTTTAGTTTGGAAAGCTTACAGTTGACAGTGATTATGTGGTTCTATGGGGATAGGAAATCCACTTCAGGTGGATTGGCAATTGGGGCAGAAGGTTAATTTATGGCAGTGCAAAAAAGCGGGACTATAGTGGGTACCTCTTCCACTGAGGCCGAGTATGTTGCTGCTGCTAGCTGCTGTGCTCTGGTTCTTTGGATCTCTCGAACAGCAGCGGGATTATGGTTTCAACTTCATGAATACAAAAATCTTCATAGACAATCTGAGCACTTATGCATTGTGAAGAAACCCTGTCTCTCCTTCACATCGCGGACCAAGCATATTGTAGAATTAGGCATCACTTTATACGAGTGCGAAAATGAGAAGAACTTGATTCAAGTCGCTGAGATTCACACCCGATGGGACAATGTGGTGCTTGATTTATGGACCAAGGCATTTGATGGACCAAGATTTGCGAATTGGTAGTCCATTATTGGGTGGTAAATCCCTCTTTGGAATTGAGGGGAGGTATAAGCCTAAGGGGAGGCTTGTTGTTGTACACTTGTATTTTTTTAACTTTATCGTAGCTAGATATGGTGTTTTGTGGGATACTATTTTCTTGTGGTTGCAGGTAGTCAATACTACTGCTGGTAGTTCTATGTTTCTGCTGGTAGTTATCCTTCCTGCTGCAAGTTTGGTTTCTGCTGGTAGTTCTATGTTTCTGCTGGTAGTTATCCCTCCTGCTGCAAGTTTGGTTTCTGCTGGTAGTTCTATGTTTCTGCTGGTAGTTATCCTTCCTGCTGCAAGTTTGGTTTCTGCTGGTAGTTCTATGGTTTCTGCTGGTTGGTCTATGGTTCTGCTGGTAGTTATCTTTCCTGCTGCACGACTGGTTTCTGCTGGTAGTTCTATGGTTCTGCTGGTAGTTATTCTTCCTGCTGGACGAATGGTTTCTGCTGGTTGGTCTATGGTTCTGCTGGTAGTTATCTTTCCTGCTGCACGACTGGTTTCTGCTGGTTGTACTATGGTTCTGCTGGAAGTTATTGTTCCTGCTAGATTCTTTGTTCCTGCTGTCTACATGGTGTCTGCTGTTGGCTGACTCTATCTGCTGCCACTAGTCACTTGGTTTCTGTGAGTAGTAATCCAATCCTGCTGGGGGAATCTAATGTAATCTGGCTCCTGACGGTGTGTTGCTGGTCAACATTTTCAATTTCTGCTGATTCTCTTTAGACTTGGTTATTGTGGTTGGACTTTCTATCTGCTGGTTTAAAATTATGCAAGTTGTGTAGTTTTCGTTTTTAAATTCATTAGACGGCGCTTGGCGGTTACGATTGCCTGAAAAAGCGGCGGACATAGTTGATTTTTTCACAATCAATTACTTCAACTTCCGTGGTTCATATATGTACAAGCGAATTAAAAGGTTAATTTTTTCCACTATTGGTCATCATAACCTAATTTACCCCCAAATACAATTTTTCATCTTTCCCACACAACACACCTACATCAATATCTTTTGCCTTTGCATTACTCTGTTCTTTTCATCTACATTCCGAAATCACCAATGCTGCCACTCCAGTACAAGATGATCACAACCGAAAATCGAATTACTTAGGGAGGGAAGGAGGTTCCGGGACTTCACAGATATCTCAGCTACTTGGTCCCCCACCTCTCCATTGAGGTACGCCTTAACAACATGGACCTCCGGTGGTGGTTTGATCTCATTGGTCATCAAACAATTTTGGGGCTAACAGCTAAAGTCGCCCAATTGCTGCTGGGTCTCATGACCTAGTTGCAGCTATTGTACCGGCGTGTGGTGGTCGTGGACTGGTGTCGCTCATTTAGGGCTCCGTTACACTTGATGATGCCCAATGGCATCTTTGACATGCAAAATTGTGGTCATTTTTGCGGGTATGGGGGCTATGGGGTATCCCGCCTGGGTCGAAACCCTTTCTTTTTCTTAAGCACACCATCTCTCTCCTCAATGGAGATTTCTGGTGCTTACAATTTTGCATTGTCTGAGCCCTAAAAAGCTGGGAAGTTGGAATTCAATTTCGAGTTCCATTGCCACAGGCCCTTATTTGTTTATCGGACTTGGTAGGGTTTTAATTTTTCACGCTTTATCTTAGAAGGATGATTGCGGAATGTTAAGGCTACAAGGCTTAAAATTTTTAATGTCCCACGATTTTTACAAATGCTTGTGGCCTTAGTTACAGCTGACAGAAACCCTCGTACCCACTTTTGGTTTTTACTCGGAAAACTATATACTTAATATAAGTTTAAAAATGGGAGGGTGCGGCATACCTTTGACTACCACCCATGGCTTGCCATTGCTAGAGGCTGCCTGAGGACAGAAATGGGTAGTACCTATTCAGTCTGCCTACTACTGACTGGGAGGACCATGGCCTTCTGTTCCGCACCTTCTCCCATTAGGGTTCTACACCTGTGCTGCGTCTCCACTACCCCGCCCGCACAGATCGCGTTTTGAGGAGCCATTCGTGTTTGGCCCTGTCCCTAAACCAGCTGGATATGTGGACCCTGATAATATTGACCCAATCATTTTTGGCCCACCGCCCCGTCCCTATGACTTTGTTGACCCTATTCTTGAGGAATCCGTTATCTTTGGTCCCCTACCTAGGCCTGCCAACTATATTGAGCCTGAAGACATTACTCATCTCAATTCCATGGAAGATGAGACCATTCTTGGTGGATTCCATGAGGAGACACATGCTGGGCCTGATGTGCTCTACACAACAGGTGCTGAGTGGGCAGAGGACCCTGCACTTCTAACAAGTTTATCTGCAAAGATTGACAGGTGTATGGGACGGATAGACTCATTGGAAACTGAGCTGGGAACCTCAAAGAAAATCATGGGGGGCGCAATTTTGACACTTGTTTCCCGAGTAAAGAAGTTGGAGCGAACAGTTAAACACTTGAGGAGCTTCTGTTGGTGGGTAGCTGGCTCCTTGCCACAGAAGGGGAATGTGGATGTTCAAGATGTGTTGGACCTTGAAGGCTTATCACGTTATGGCCTTGAAGCTTCTTACCCACCCTATCAACTCCCACCCATTACACATCTTATGCAAACTCTCACGACCTCGAGGAAGAGAAATACCATAAAACAAACAAACCAAAATAATACCAATCAAAAGATTTCTCTTATGTGGTAAGAGGGTCGGTTTCATAGTACTGTGCCAGGACAGGAGTTCCCCTCCCCCATACCTCAGGCCTTTTGCCGCCCGTTTTCATGCTCCTCGTCTCTGATGTCCCCGCCCCCCCTTACTCACGCGGTTATATCTGACACTCCGCTGGTCCGTCTGTTGGTACTAATAAGGGCAAGGCTCCCATGCCAGATTTGGAGATCCCTGCTGAGTTTCTTGCAGAGGATGCACAGGCCAGGCAACGCCTCGAAGAAGAACAGGCAAGTGCGCGGTTGGTCCAGCAGTTACAGGCTGAGGATTTGCCTCAGGCAGACGTGCCTCTTGTTTCTGAACAGCGTGCGAAGGAATTAGATGAACTCTTGCTGCGTATGACAGACACGGACTGGTTGACTTTGATGATGCAAGTCGGTACCAATCCTGCACTGGCACGTGAGTTGTTGGGAGCTGATGTCAACGAAGACAACTTTATTGAGCGCATGACTGCCATTAAGGAACGGAAGAAGAGGGCCTTGGCAGATTTGCGCTATAGAGCACTCCAGGGTAAGCCGCTAAAGCAATCAGAAGTCACCAAAATGATGCGTAACTTGGTTAAAAATCAGTGGTGTGCGGCTCACAATGGTACTATCACTATGAAAGCTGTCACGGCTATGTCGAAGCAACAGTTGACTGAAGAATACGAGATTATCTGCAGACGTCTGGAAAAGGATCGTTTATTGAGTGCTCAATATAATCTATTTCGACCCAAGCCTGCTATAACTGAGCCTCCTTCTAAAAGACAACGGGTTGAACGTACTTCTTCACGGCCCTCTGTTATTCCTGCTGCTACCACACAACCTGCTGATGATCCCGATTCTGCTGGTGGTAGTAGTTTTCATCATGTTGGTTCTACTCCTATGTCTGGTTCTGCTGTTCCTGATTCTGCTGGTGGTCCACTTGACACTACTGGTACTGCTTCTAATATTCCCACTTCAGCAGCAATGGATTCTGCTGCTTCACATCATGAGCTTGGAATATCACCATTTGCGGATTCTGACGATAGTTCTTCCCCGTCACCGGTCTCTACTGATCATGTACCAATTGATGTTCTGGCTGAACCCACACCAGGAGGAATTCATGCGTTTTTCTTGGATAGTGATGAGGACGAGCAGATAGGTCTGTCTCGCGTTGCTGCTGAACCGGACTCAGATGATGAAGTACTAGCTGAGATTCTCTTTCGCGGTCAGTCGTTTGGTGCTGGTGTTGTGGTGTGGACACACTCCCCGATGATGAGGATTCTTTATCCACCCCACCCGCAAGCTCAACGGTTTGCAACCCCTATTTCATGCAATCTTCTCTTCTCCTCCTCGGTCTCGTAGTAAACATCGCGGGGTGCGAAGTGATACCTCCTTGTGGGATAGACCAGTTGACGACTTCCTCAGTTCTGAGAGTGAGAGTGATGATGATATAGAGGAGTATATTCCCCCTATTCCGTATGGAGCATTTAAAGATTGGGAGATTGTGCGTTGCCCGCTTCGTAACACTTACTATCATGTGTATTATCAGGAAAATCGACGGCACAGGAACTTCTTCTACCTAAAAGAGTTGCTACCTCATGTCTATCGTGAGGATCTCCTTCTTTTACGTCGACGAAACAATCATAATATGGTGAACAGGTACTTTCGGCTCAAACCCAGATGTAGATGTGGGTTTAGACCTTTGGAGAGACGTCAATCTGTTGTGTCAGTCCCTTCATTCTGATGATGTGGAAGATTTTTGGAGGACACAAGATGAATGGGTTGTGAGTGGTTGGAGGTTATATCCCAAGAGCTCTGTTCATGTACTGGACTTAACGAATGGTAAAACTGTGTATATGTTTGTGGACAAGTTTTATCCGATCCGGGCTCCACTGTTGGAAAGGATGTTACGCCACAGGCTCACAGTTCCACCCTCATACTGTCGGGATGTTGTGGTTGCTGGAAGTGTTATTCAGACGATTCAGGATGGCTTGCGGGAATCCTATGAGTGTCTTGCCTCTGCTCCTATGTAAGTTTGTGTATTAGTTAGTGTTTCTTTTCAATAGTTTTGTTCATAGTAAAAAAAAAAAAAAAAAAAAAAAAAAAAAAAAAAAAAAAAAAAAAAAACATGTACTCTTAGTTAGTGTTACTGCTAGTCTTGTGTTGTATCACTTTGGTGTTAGTGCTTGCACTGCACGACAAATGGTTTTCAGCTAACCATGGCTAACAGCCAAGAAAGAGTCTGGCTCACCATTGCAAACGGCTTTGGTGAGTAACTCAAATCCGTTGATGGTTGCCAGGTTACCAAAACCTGGATGGTATTCATTTTCCCTTGCGTCCTGTTGGGATGAAATAATGGCTAGTCCAGGGCAAACGGGGGGGGGGCTCTGGTATGTAATAGGACTTCTCAATCCGTGTTAGTTGACCAATTTACCTACAAAATTTGTATGTTTTCAACTCCCATGTTGTCTATGTGCAGTGTTGGAGAGTCCATAAGATATGGCTTATGGTAAAGAATGCAAATCCATATTAGTTGGTTGTGACCACTTTACATAAAAGTGGATGGTACTATCAAAACTCACCATGTTTCATGTTTTCAAAGAGTTGAATGGTTATCACAATGTCCTCACCAGGGAATTTACCTTTTCTAGGTGCCAAAGGATTGGACTAGCCCTTGAGCCCAATACGGCACTTCAGGTAACAGGCATATTCAAATTCCGTTGATGGCTGAAGGGTTTCCAAAACCATATGGTATTCAACTCACCAATGTTTCAAGTACTGAGAGTTGAAATGGTTCTCAGTTGACCATGGACATACACCTTTCTGTTGGCAAAGATCTGGACTACTCCAGGATTATGGCTAACTGGTAAACAGAGACTTCAAATCCATTTACATTTTTCAATGATTCACCTCTCACTGGAGTTACCTCACTGGTAGGGATGTGAATCGGACTGAATTTTTCTTCATTTGATGTACATATTCGGTCAATGTGCTGTTGCTGCAAAGTCTGGAAGTTGCTGCTTAGGATGTTTGCTTGTCTCATTTGCTTCTGCTGTTTATCCGAGATAATTGCTGGTTCTTTTGCTTGTGCTGTGCTTTCTCTTAGTTTATGACTGCTTGTTGTCCTGCTGTGGTTACTTAGTATTACTGTGCTGCTTACTTGTTCCTTGTTTCCTGGGGGATGCTCTTCTATCCTCGTGATCAAGATCTATTCTAGAAACTTGGACCAATTACGGAGTCAACACAAGGTTTAGGGGAGGTTTGTTGAACAAATTACAAACGGACATAAGTGTCGTTTCTGACTGTTAACATATTCGTTTCTGTGATAGCATTAAGTCATTCACTGCTTGACAGATGTAGTAGCATTCATGCTGATTTATGTTCCTGATCGGCAGTACAAGTAAGGTTCATGCTGATTATGTTCCTGCTGCAGTACAAAAGTAAACGTTCCTGCTGATTGTGTTTCTGTGTTCATTGTTCACATTCCATGCTGACAGAGATTGAATCTGTGTCATGTTCAACTATTCCGCTGGACAAGAGATTAGATTCCTGCTGGTCATGTTCACATTCCTGCTGACAGAGATAGAATCTGCTGATTATTACTTATAGGAGTAATTAATGTAATTAAGGAATTATTGTTATCTCATTAATATAGGAATGAGATATATTAGGAAGAGATTGGTATTGATGTATATCTCTTACGAGATTTTAGTTTTCTTGTTGACCAATTTAGGGTTTCTTCTCTATAAAAGAAACCTTTAGCATTAGGGATCCTGACTGATTGTAAAAACACAAAATCAATTTATTATCAATAGAGAGATCCATAGAGGATCGTTATTCATAGTATTCTTCTTTATTGAATCGTTTGTTCCGCCTAATCATTTGATAGAGTCTATTCACGTATGTGCTTGTGATTACATAAGTTTCTATATCATTTAAAGGCTAGAAGTTCTATCTAGTTCTAGATCCTAACAATGTGGCTATGGATCTTTTTTTGGTTGAGTCAGCTGGAATCAGCGGTACCTCCACACCTCCATCTTATGTTTCCTGCATTTACAAAACAGTTAGCAATATTAGCAGGGGGGGACCGAATATGGCTTTGTCATTCGCCCAGGTTTGGTTGGAGTTACCTTCGAAATCCGTGAGGAAGCGAACCTTTGATCAGATAAGATTCAATTTAAGAAGATTATTCTTGACAGGATTTCCCTGCTGTGAGTATTTTTTTGTCTTTCTACATTAAGTATTAGTTCATCGTACTCATTCATGTTCTCATTATCGGAACGTCTCAAAGCAGATCGCACGTTAAGAGTGTTGCCAGTGAGTTTACTATCTCACCGATTGATTATAGGAAAATTGATTTTGAATAATCAATCGGTGTATCACTTTGCCCAAATTGTTTTTGTGACACATCGAGAGTTTGTTAATCATTTCAAAATTTTCATTAACAACGTTGAATCATTTCCTGGAACAAGTTTGATTTCTTATAGAATGCATCCATCGTTCTTTCCACAGTTGTCACAAGTTTGATTCATTAAAGAATCGCACAAGTTACCTACCATGAGCTTGTTTGATGTTGGCTCAAGCAGGATTTCCATCTTCTTGTGAATTACCTAAGTATCACTGGATGTTCTGGCAATATCACACAAGGATCTTGCGTAGGACTTCTAATGATCTTACTTGTTATACACATTGTGTGAAGATATACAAGCATATTTTGACTAGTGTCTAATGAGATTAATAGAGTTCTCCTTTTGGCTCTAGACTCAATATGTGCACTTTTAATTTAGTGATCGGAGGCTGGGCTGAGTGCCACCTTTTCAATAGCCTAAACTGACTCTGGAGTGATGAAAGTCAATAGAAATGAGTGTATCTCTGTGAGTTTGAAACAAAGGTCACTTTCCGACTTTTTGAGTTGGCTGGGAGGGGTTTGTGTCATAGCGTCAAAACTCGGTCATGACAGTCTTCAGGTCAGAAACACCTATGTGTTTTGACAGCGTATGTATTGGACCAGTTTCTGCCTAAGTGTATGGAGGGCTTCTTTCTTTTCACCCTTTATCCTTACATTTCTTTTTCATTCTTCAACCCCTTCATGCTTACCGAGACTTCATAACTAACACCTTGTTGGGTTTGTTCCAGTGTTAGCTCCATCTCAGTCGGCATTATTCCCGATTCTCACTTTTTCTCCTTTTGTATCATACCTAAGGACTTCTACACTAACTAGTGGATATCCTGGGAGATCCCTCCGGTTCTGGCTGGATCATGGGATCTGAATTACCTTAAGCCTTACCAGCCTTTATAACATTCATAATTTGTGAACATGGTCGGTTCTTTTAGGTATTTCAGCCTCGATCTTCCTCCTTAAAACATTGAAAAATTTCAATCAAAGTGTTTGATTAGAAATATCAATAGATGTACTCACTTTGAGAGTTTTTTCATTCATCTACTAAATGCTCCCCCTTAACAGTGCATCGTAAGCGTAGTAATGCTAGGTGTGGAGTGCATTTGTGTCTATTTTATTTGATCACTTCTGTCAATAATAAATTAAGTCCAGGTTAATCACATTTTCTTCCTTATCCAAAATGTTAATCCCTTGATATTTTGGATATCAATTGATTAACCGTTCGGGACAAAATGATATATTTTTCTAGCATAATGGAACATATTATTGCTCCCCCTCAACGTTTGAGGGTTTATAAGACAGTGCTGAGTACAATAATTTGAAAGATTTTGAATTTACTAAGAAATTCTTGAAAATTTTGTACTCGAGCACTCCTTATTATCACCATTAAGTCTACACTTTATATATTCACAAGATTATTATATACGAGGTTTGACCTGAATGATGAGAACATCATATGATAGAATCATATGGTTCTTTTGACGCAGCCGTAGGTCTCCTTCGTACAATCTCCCACCAACGAACTTTCTAAGCTCCTCATTAACCTTCTTTCTTTCAAGAGGTTGTCAATCTGATCTTTCTCTGTTCAAGCACTCTTCAGCGTTGCTTCAACTTTCTTTCCAAGTTATGAAAGTCTTTGCATCAAACTTCGAGGATAGAACAGATTCAGATACATATGTAACTTGAGCTTGTGAGGTTAGTGTGTCGGTGTTGAAGTTGTCTTAACTTCCCCCTAAACCAGCAATCCTTTCTTGAGTAGATTTAAAACTTTCTTGCAAGCCGCATCAAACAGTCTTAATATATAAAGCATAGATATCCGAAGTACACAGTTAACTCCATTTCAAGAATTTGTTACTCGCCAACACCAAAGTCAATTAAGTCCCGGATGAGGCGCATTTCTTCTCTTCAGGATATTATTGATTAAATTGCAACATCAAAGTCTAACTAATGTCCCCGAATGTCACACTTATTCTCCTTTAAGTAGTCAGGATATGAATAGCACCTAATTCAAACTAAGTCCCACAATTGTTCTCATTTCTTTCTGCAGAAATACTGGACCAAACTTAAGGAATCATGTACACCTATATCTGACCTATATGTGTACTCTTTTATCAAATATTTTCTACATCTTTAAGAATAAGCTTAGGGATTGACCTAGTTTTGAGGAAAGGCATTTATTGAATTCAGAAAAGACTTTTCTCACATTTTTTAAATAATTATTACTCTACACTTCCCCTGGGATCAAATGATGCATACTGGTATTGACGAGATGTCTCTTCCTACATTGTGATTGTAAAAATAGTGCACCCGAAAAGATTCAACCAAAGCCTATAAAATCAAAAAGATGCTAAACCTTAAAAGACAAAAGAGGCTAACCTTCAAAATGAAGGCCTAAGGCACTATCAAGTATAACATTACTCCTTCCCCCTGCTGGTTTCGACAAGTCGATAATCACAAAACCTTTTTACGCATATTCATTTATTCGAGATGTGTTTGAAGAATTAATAAGTTTAAATCTATTCCGTGAGAATCAAGTTCAAGGCATTTAAAACTATGAAAGTATTTCCAAGCATTCCTAAGTCTTTTACAAACTATGAGGTGTTGGCAATTTTGATTTTTTTTTTCGGTCTTATAGTTTTTAAAAGCTCTGAATTCCATAAGTCCCTAAGTCCATAAAGATTTTAAACAAATGACATCCTAATAGCACTTAAAGTTAATATAAATTAACTCCCCTTGAAATTGTTATCCGTCATATCCATAACTTTATCCATATTTAATGATTATTTTGAAAGACCATTTTACATGATTTTTGTTTTGATGACTCGATTTCTCCCCTCTAATAACTGACTCGTTTCTAGTTAAGAGTTGTTGTCATTTGTTTGAGAAGTCGAATTGTCTTGAAAAATCTTTTTGTGATTATGAAAACACTGATTCATTATGAAGACACCTTCGCCCGAATTTATTTTTTTATTATTGTGTCCCTAGAAATGAAATGTCTTTCAAATAAAGACAGTCGTGGACCTAAAATAAAGTTCGTGCAAAATTCAAAATGTTTTTCAAAACATTGCCATTATGGCTTGCTATTTATTTCAGAATAGCAACCGCTTTTTATCATTGAGGCGAAAAAACATGTCGTCTAAAAGGACCGTTTGTTCCTAACAACGAGAATTTATTTCTCGGGCATGGTCTACTTTATGATCCATGCAAAAAGGCTTGTGATTACTTTGCTCACAGCCCGTTGCTTCCTATTTTCCATAAGTGTACGTCTCAGTGCGTTATGTTGTTTTTTTTTAAAATAGAGAAAATCTTATTTTGGTTTGTAAAAAGGTGTCTTCATAATAATGGAATCAGTGTTTTCTTAATCACAAAAAGATTTTTCAAAGACCAATTCGGACTTCTTCAACAATGACAACAACTCTTTAAATAGAAACGGTCATTATTTGAGGGGGAGATATGTCATCAAACATCTTGTAAAATGGTCTTTAAAATAAGTACATTATTATAATAATGGAATAAAGTTTTGGTTAATGTCGGATAAACAATTTCAAGGGGAGTTTAATTTATATTAACTTAAGTGCTTTAGATGTCATTTGTTTTTAAAATCTTTAGTGGACTTAGGGACTTAGGTGAATTCAGGCTTTATTTTGAAAACTATAGTACGATCCAATATTGCCAACACATCATAGTTTTGTAAAAGATCTTAGGAATGCTTGGATGGAAAATACTTTCATTGTTTTAATGCTTGAACTTGATTCTCACGGAATAGATTTAAAACTTATTAATTCTTCAAACACGATCTCGAATAATGTATGCGTATAAGTTTTGCTGATTTGAATTGTAGAAACCCTGCATGGGGGAAGGAAGGAGTAGGATGTATACTTGATAGTGTCCTTGGCCTTCTTTTGAGGTTTGCTTCTTTTGTCTTTTGAGGTTTAGACTTCTTTTGATTTCTTTTAGTCTGTGTTGAATCTTTAGGGGGCAATATTTTCAATCACCATGTAGGAAAGATAGAGACATCTCGTCATTAGCCAGTATGCATCATTTGAGTCCTCAGGGGGAAGTGTTAGGAGTATAATTATTTAAAACGTGAGAAAAGTTCTTTCTGATTCAATTAATGCTTCCTCAAACGGTCAATCCCTAAGCTTATCGTAAAAGATGTAGAATATTTGATTAAAAGAGGTACACATAGGTATGATGATTTCCTTAGTGGTCAGTAGTTGTCGTGCGATGATGAAGAGAGAGAACGTGTTTGAGTGTAGTTACGCTGATGAGTGGGGTTGGGAGAGATACTCGCTTTTTGAGGTTGACTTAGGTATGCTGAGTACATGTTACGCTACGCTTAGAGTGAAGGGTAAATTAGAATGTGATTTGTGTCGCATTCTCGGGGTACTAGGGTTGACTCTCAGTTTGATGTTGCAATTTATACCATCAATATCCTGAAGAGAGAAATGCGCTCATCCGGGACTTAATTGACTTTGGTGTTGCGGTAACAAATTCTTGAAAGGAGTTAACTGTGTACTTCGGATATCTGGGCTTTATACATCAAGACTGCTTGATGCGGCTTGCAAGAAAGTTCTAAATCTACTCAAGAAAGGATTGCTGGTTTAGGGGGAAGTTAGACAAACTTCAACACGACACACTAACCGCACAAGCTCAAGTTATATGTATCTGAATATGTTCTATCTCGAAGTTTTTGATGCAAAAGACTTACATAACTTGGAAAAGAAAGTTTGAAGCAACGCTGAAGAGTCTGCTTGAAACAGAGAAAAGATCAGTTTGACACAACTTCTTGAAAGAAAGAAGGTTAATGAGGAGACTTTAGAAAGTTCGTGGTGGAGATTGTACGAAGGAGACCTACAGCTGCGTCAAAAGAACCACATGATTCTATCATATGATGTTCTCATCATTCAGGTCAAACTTCGTATATAATAATCTTGTGAATATATAAAGTGTAGACTTAATGGTGATAATAAGGGATCCGTGCTCGAGTTACAAATTTTCAAGAGAATTTCTTTGTAAATCTCATAAATCTTTCAACAATTATTGAACCTCAGCATGTCTTTATAAACCCTCAAACGTGAGGTTGGGAGCTAATAATATGTATCCTTCTGCTAGGATTATATCATTTTGTTCCCGATAACGGTTAATCAATTGATATCCCAAATAAATATATCAAGGGATTAACATTTTGGATAATGGGGAGATAATGTGATTAACTGGACTAATTTATATTGACAGAAATGTGATCAATAAAATAGACTCAATCACTCCACACCTAGCTAATGTCTACGATTCGATGCACATGTTAAGGGGGAGCTTTTAGTGATGATGGAAAAAAAACTCTCAAAGTTTGTAATATTTTTGTTATTTATTTCAAACACTTTGATTGTAATTTTCAATGTTTTGGAAAGGATCGTGTTGAAAATACCTAAAGACCGGAACCATGTTCTTAAAATATATGAAGTTATAAGGCGGTTAGGCTTAAGTATTCAGATCCCATGATCCAGCCAGAACCGGAGGGATCTACCCAGGGATATCTACTAGTTAGTGTAGAAGTCCTTAGGTATGATTAAAAAGGAGACAAAGTGAGAATCGGGAATAATGCCGACTGAGAGGGAGCTAACACTGGAAAACAACCCAACAAGGTGTTGTTAGTTATGAAGTCTCGGTTAAGCTTTGAATCGGGGTTGACGAATGAAAAGAAATGTAAAGGATAAAGGGTGAAAAGAAAGATGCCCTCCTACACTTTAGGCAGAAGAAACGGGGTGTCAATAATATGCTGTCAGGAAAACACTTAGGTGGTTGTCTGTCATTGAAGACTGTGGACGAGGTGACGCTATGCACAAATCACCTCCCATGCACTCAAGTCGGAAAAAAAGACTTTGTTTCAAAAACTCACAGAGATACACTCATTTTATTGACTATTGTTCTCACTCCGAGTCAGTTGCTATTGAAAAGTTGCAACTCAGCTGAACCAGCCTCTCGATCACTAAGGACATTAAAAGTGGCACTTTGAGTCTTAGGAGCCAAAAGAAGATCATCTTGTATTTCATTAGGACATCTTGTCATAATTTAGCTTGTTATCTCACACAATGTGAATATCAAGTAATATCATTAGAGTCCTACGCAAGATCCTTGTGATTTTGCCAGAACATCCGAGTGATACTTAGGTATTCACAATGAAGATGGAAAATCTGCTGGAGCAACATCAAACAAGCTCATGGTAGGTAACTTGTGCGATTCTTTATGAATCAAACTCTGTGACAACTGGAAAAGAAACGATGTCTGCGATTCTATAGAATCAAATTGTTCCAGGAAATGGTATCAACGGTTGTTAATGAATTTTTTGAAAATGATTTAACACTCTCGATGTGTCACAAAAACAATTTGGCAAAGTGATACACCGATTGATTTTCAAATCAATTTTCTATATCAATCGGTGAGATAGTAACTCACTGGCTCACTCTTATCGTGCTGTCTGCTTTGAGACGTTCCGATAATGAGAACATGATGAGTACGATGAATCTAATACTTATGTGTTAGAAAGATTCAAT
The DNA here is from genome assembly GCA_026074375.1 of Tanacetum coccineum. NCBI lineage: Eukaryota > Viridiplantae > Streptophyta > Magnoliopsida > Asterales > Asteraceae > Tanacetum > Tanacetum coccineum. The sequence continues at coordinate 22,815 of BQNB010030498.1, forward strand.
ACTACAGCTGGAAATCCTGTCAAGAAGATTCTTCTTAAATTGAATCTATCTGATCATAGGTCGATCCTCACGGATTCGAAGGTTACTCCAACCAAACCTGGGCGAATGACAAAGCCATATTCGTCCCCCCGCTTTATTGCTAACTGTTTTAATGCAGGATACTTAAAGATGGAGGTGGAGGTACCTGATTCCAGCTGACTCACAAGATCCATAGCCACATTGTTAGGATCTAGAACTAGATAGATCTTCTAGCCTTTGAGAATGTATAGTACTTATGTAATCACAAGCACATACGTGAGAGACTCTATCAAATGTTTAGGCGGAAACTAAACGATTCAATAAAGAAGAATACTATGAATAACGATCCTCTATGGATCTCTCTATTGATAATAAATTGATTTTGTGTTTTTACAATCGGTCAGGATCCCTAATGCTAAAGGTTTCTTTTATAGAGAAGAAACCCTAAATTGGTCAACAAGAAAACTAAAATCTCGTAAGAGATATACATCAATACCAATCTCTTCCTAATATATCTCATTCCTATATTAATGAGATAACAATAATTCCTTAATTACATTAATTACTCCTATAAGTAATAATCAGCAGATTCTATCTCTGTCAGCAGGAATGTGAACATGACCAGCAGAATCTATCTCTGTCAGCAGGAATGTGAACATGACCAGCAGATTCTATCTCTGTCAGCAGGAATGTGAACATGACCAGCAGAAACACAATCAGCAGGAACGTTACTTGTACTGCCAGCAGGAACATAATCAGCATGAACGTTACTTGTACTGCCAGCAGGAACATAATCAGCATGAATGCTACTTAATCTGTCAGCAGGAATGACTTAATGCTATCAGCAGAAACGAATATGTCTAACAGCAGAAACGACACTTAGTCGTTTGTAATTTGTTCCAACAATCCTCCCCTAAACTTGGTGTTGACTCCGTTAATTCCAAGTTTCTAGATAGATCAAGGTGTTCAGAGATTGAATAGAGCAGCAGGACAAAGGAAACAAGGTAAGCAAGCTAGCAGTATACTAATAGGTAAACCAGTCAGCAGGAGCAACAAGCAGCAATAAACTAGAGAAAGACAGCAGCATCAAAAGATACCAAGCATTTTCTCGATAAACAGCAGGAATCAAATGTGACAGCTAAATCTCTTTTGTTTTAAGCATGCAACTTCCAGGACTTTTGCCTTAGCACAGCACCATATGACGAAATATGTACATCTCCAATGAAGAAAAATTTCAGTCTATTACTATCACTTCCAGGTGTGTTAACTCCTGTGAGAGTTGGTGAATCATTGAAATATGTAAATGGATTTTGATGTCTCTTTTCAGTAGCCATATTAACTCTGGAGTAGTCAGTTCTTTGGCTCACCAGTTAAGGTGTATGTCCTATGGTCAACTGAGAAACCATTTCAAACTCTCAGTTACTTGAAACATTGGTGAGTTGAGATAGAATACCATAGGGTTTTGGGCAAACCATTACATGCCATCAACGGATTTGATATGCCTTTACCTGGTAGCCGTTTGCTCAGGGGCTAGTCAAATCCTTTGGACCTAGGGAAAAGGGTTTATATTCCATGTGGGATTGATAAACCAGGTCAACTCTTTGTACATTGAAACATGGTGGAGTTGATATACCATCCCATTTTTGGTAAAGTTGTCAACCATCTAATATGGATTGGCTGTCTTTACCATATGCCATAATCTGATGGACTAGTCAACTTCTGCACTTAGAAAGCAATGGTGGAGTTGAAAACCATACAATTTTTAGTAAAATTGTCAACTATTACAACGGATGTTGTGAAGTTTTACCCATGGAAGGATACGTCTTGCGCCCCCTGGACTAGCCATTTGCATTCCCAACAGGAATATGGAAAATGAATACCATTCCAGGTGTTGGTGACCTGGATACCTATCAACGGGATTAGAGTTACTCACCAAAGCCGTTTTGCTAATGGTGAGCCAGCTCTTTCTTGGCTGTTAGCCATGGTTTAGCTGGTGAAAACCATTTGTCGTGCAGTGCAAGCACTAACACCAAAGTGATACAACACAAGACTAGCAGTAACACTAACTAAGAGTACATTTTTTTTTTTTTTTTTTTTTTTTTTTTTTTTTTTTTTTTTTTTTTTTTTTTTTACTATGATATCGAAAATCTATTGGAAAAAGAAAACACTAATATTACAAAATCTTACATAGCGAGCAGTGGCATAGTCACTCATAGGGATTCCACGCAAGCCATCCTGAATCGTCTGAATAACACTTCCAGCAACCACAAATTTTTCCCCGACAGTATGTGGGGTGGACTGTGAGCCTGTGACGCAACATCCTTTCCAGCAGTGGAGCCCGGATCGGATAAAACTTGTCCACAAACATATACACAGTTTTCCCATTCGTTAAGTCCAGTACATGAACAGAGCTCTTGGGATATAACCTCCAACCACTCACAACCCATTCATCTTGTGTCCTCCAAAAATCTTCCACATCATCAGAATGAAGGGACTGACACAACAGATTGACGTCTCTCCAAAGGTCTAAACCCACATCTACATCTGGGTTGAGCCGAAAGTACCGTTGTTCCATCCTGTCGACGGTTAAAAGAAGGAGATCCGCACGATAGAATCATGATAGTTAGCAACTCTCTTTTTAGTTAGAAGAAGTTCCATGTGCGTCGATTTTCCTGGTAATACTCCATGATAGTAAGTTGTTACGATAGCGGGGCAACGCACAATCTCCATTCTTTAAAATGCTCCATACGAAAGAGGGGGGAATATACTCCTCTATATCATCATCACTCTCACTCTCAGAACTGAGGAAGTCGTCAACTGGTCTATCCCACAAAGAGGTATCACTTCGCACCCCGCGCTGTTTACTACTCGAGGATCCTGAGGAGGAGAAGAGAGAGATGCAGAAATGGTGTTCAACCATTGACTCGTGGATCAGATTTCATCATCGGGGGGAGTGTGTCCATCAACCACAAACACCAGAGCACCAGAAAACATATGACCGCGAAGAGAATCTCTGCTAGTACTTCATTCATCTGAGCTCGGTTCAGCATAGCGACAACGCTCGAGACAGGGACTATCTGCTCAGTCCTCATCACTTATCCAAGAAAAGCAAGTTAATTCCTCCTGTGTTGGGTTCAGCCAGGAAACATCAATTAGTACAGGATCAGTAGAGACGGTGACGGGGAAGAACTATCGTCGAATCCCGGCAAATGGTGATATTTTCCAAGTTCATGATGTTTGAAGCAGCAGAATCCATTGCTGCTGATAGTTGGTGAATATTAGAAGGCAGTACCTGTAGTGTCAAGTGGACACCATAGCAGACTAATCGGGAACAGCAGAACCAGCATAGGAGTAGTTAGAACCAACATGTATGAAAATACTACCACCAGCAGAATCTGGGGATCATCGCAGGTTGTGTGATAGCAGAGGATTACAGAGTGCCTGTGAAAAGAAGTACGTTCCAAACCGTTTTGTCTTTTTTGAAGGAGGCTCAGATATAGCAGGCTTGGGTCGAAAGAGATTATATTGAGCACTCAATAAACGATCCTTTTCCAGACGTCTGCAGATAATCTCGTATTCTGCAGTCAACTGTTGCTTCGACATAGCCGTGACAGCTTTCATAGTGGATTGTACCTTGTTTGAGCCGCACAACTGATTTTTAACCAAGTTACGCATCATTTTGGTGACTTCTGATTGCTTTAGCGGCTTACCCTGGAGTGCTCTATAGCGCAAATCTGCCAAGGCCCTCTTCTTCCGTTCCTTAATGGCAGTCATGCGCTCAATAAAGTTGTCTTCGTTGACATCAGCTCCCAACAACTCACGTGCCAGTGCAGGATTGGTACCGACTTGCGACATAAAGTCATCCAAGTCCGTGGGAAGCGAAGTGGAATACATGTTCTGTCATACGCAGCAAGAGTTCATTAATTCCTTCGCTACGCAGTTTCAGAAACCAAAGAGGCGTCTGCCTGAGGCAATCCTCAGCCATGTAACTGCTGGGACTCAACGCGCGCACATGCTGTTCTTCTTTCGAGGCGTTGCCTGGCCGATTGTTGCATCCTTGCAAGAACTCAGCAGGGATCTCCAAATCTGGCATGGGAGCCTTGCCCTTATTAGTACCAACAGACGGACCAGCGGATTCAGAGATATCCGCGTGAGGAAGAACATCAGTAGAACGAGGAGCATGAAACTGCGCAAAGGCCTGAGTATAGAACTCTGTCCTGGGCACATCTATGAACGACCATCTTATCGCCTATGAGGAACCTTCCTCCCTCGGCGGCCGTTCTCTTATATCCTCAGAGGGAAACAGTAGCTTGATCGTGACCAGGGCCTTCAGATGCTATACGTGATAAGCCTTCATGGTCAACAGTCATCTTGACATCATCCAATCACCTTCGGTGGCAAGGAGAGTCACCCACCAACCGGCTGTCCTCAAGTGTTTAACTGTTCGCTCCAACTTCTTTACGCGGGAAACAAGTGTCAAAATTGCGCCCCCCATGATTTTCTTTGAGGTTCCCAGCTCAGTTTCCAATGAGTCTATCCGTCCCATACACCTGTCAATCTTTGCAGATAAACTTGTTAGGAAGTGCAGGGGTCCTCTGCCCTACCAGCTAGCATCGGTTCTGTTGGTGTAGGAGCATATCAGGCCAGCATGTGTCTCCTTCATGGAATTTCCACCGAGAATGGTCTCATCTTCATGGAATTGAGATGGGTAATGTCTTCAGGTTCATTTATAGTTGGCAGGCCTAGGTAGGGGACCTAGAGGATAACGAGATTATTCCTCAAGAATAGGGTCAACAAAGTCATGAGGGACGGGGAGGGTGGGCAAAAATGATTGGGTTCAATATTATCTGGTGTCCACATATCCAGCTGGTTTAGGGACCGGGCCAAACACGATAATGGACTCCTCAAAACCAAGAGTCTACCGTTGCGGGCGGTGGGTAGGTGGAAGACCAGGCTAAGGTTGTAGGATCCCTAATGGGAGAAAGGTGCAGGGGAACAGAAGGCCATGGTCTCCAGGTCAGTTGTAGGCGAGACAGAATAGGTTCTACCCCTTCTGTCTCGAGGGCAGCCTTCTAGCTAATGGCCAAGCCTGGGTGGTATTTTTTTCAATATTGCCTCCCTTCCATTTAACTTCATTTTTAGTATATAGTTCCGAGTAAAACCAAAAGTGGGTCGAGGGGTTCTGTCAGCAGTCTCTATGGCCACAAGCATTTGTTAAAAAATCGTTGGGTACATTAAAAATTTTTGCCTTGTAGCCCTTAACAATTTCGCCCTAAATCGTTCCTTCTAAGATAAAGCGTTGAAAAGAATGTTATAAACCCTACAGTCTCGGATATATTACAAATAAGGGCCTTTTTGTGGCAATGGAACTCGGAAATTGATTTCCAACTTCCAGCTTTAGGGCTCAGACAATTGCAAATTGTATGAACCAGAAATCTCCATTGAGGAGAGAGAACGTGCTTTAAGAAAAGAAAGGGGTTCGGACCTGGCGGATACCCAAAATGCCCCCATACCCGCAAAAATGTCATCAATTTGATGTCAAAGATGCCATTTTGGCATCATTCAAAGTTTGTTAACTGAGCCACTAATGAGCGACTTCAAGTCACGACCACCTCCGGCCCGTCAAATAGCTGCAACTAGGTCATGAGACCCTCAGCAGCTTTTGGGCGGACTGTAGCTGTTGCCCCAAAATGTTTGACCCAATGAGTCCAAACACGACCGGAGGGTCATGTGTTTAAGGCGTTACCTCATATGAGAGATGGTCCAAGTAGCTCGAGGGATATCTGTGAAGTCCTCGGAACATCTTTCCCTCCCTAAGTAGGCGATTCGGTTGTGTTTCATCTTCTGTATGGAGGTGTGCCATTGGTGGATTACGGAATGTAGATTGAAAAGAAACAGGAGTATGCAAAGGCAAAAGCTGTTTGTTGTATGTGTGTGTGATGTGGGAAGATGGAAAATTGATTTTGGGGGTTAATTAGCGTTAATTGAATGACCATGTGGAATAATTTAACCTTTTAATTCGTATTGAGTACAATATGAACCTCGGAAGTTGAAGTATAATTGAATCTGACTTAGTGATAATCACTTGCCCGCCGCTTGTTTCAGGGCAAAGTGCGTAAACCGCCCAAGCGCGTCTAATTGAAAATTTTAATCGAAAACTACACAACTTGCATATTTTTAAGACCCAAGCAGATAGAAAGTCAACCAGCCATGTAACAAGTCTTAAGTGTATCAGCTGAATGATATGTGACAAGCACACACGGTCAGGCAGCAGGATACTTTGTTCCACCAGCAGGATTGGGATACTATCAGCAGAAAACTAAGTGACTAGTGGCAGCAGAGAGAGGCAGCCAACAGCAGACCACCATGTAGACAGCAGGAACAAAGAATCTTGGGCAGGATCAATAACTTTCCAGCAGGATAATCCATAGTACATCCAGCAGAGAAACCAGCGTGTGCAAGCACGGAAGATAACTACAGCAGAACCATAGACAAACAGCAGAAACCATTCGTTCCCAGCAGGAAGAATAACTACCAGCAGAAACCATAGAACTTACCTGCAGAAAACAGTCGTTTGCAGCAGGAAAGATAACTGACAGCAGAAACCATAGACCAAACCAGCCGAAACCATTGAACTACAGTCAGAAACCAACTATGCTAGCAGGAAGGTTAATACTCAGCAAGAAACATTAGAACTACCAGCAGAAACGAAACTTGCAGCTGGAAGATAACTTCCAGCAGAAAACAATAGAACTACCAGCAGAAACCAAAACTCCTGCAGCAGGTAAGGATTTACTACCAGCAGAAGAAATCATAGAACTAACCATGCAGTAGTACTTGACTAGCTGCTAACCACATAGAAAATAGTATTTATCCCACAAAAGCAACATTTCTAGCTACGATTTTAAGTTAAAAAATACAAAGCGTACACAACAAGCCTCCCCTTAGCTTTTATACCTCCCCTCAATTTCACCAAAAGAGGGATTTACCATCCCAATATGGGACTTTCCAGAAATACGCAATCTTGGTCCATCAAATGCCCACTTGGTCAGTATAATCAAGGCCGACATTGTCATCGGGTTCTTGTGAATCTTCAGCACTTGAATCAAGTTTCTTCTCATTCGCATTCTCGTATTAAAGTGATGCCTAATCTCATATGCTTGGTCGTGATGGAAGACAGGGTTCTTCACAATGCATATGGTGCTTGATTGTCGATGAAGATTTTGGTATTCATGAAGTTGAAACCAATAATTCCGAGCACCAGCTGGTTCGGATCCAAAGACCTGTGCTAGCAGCGCTAGCAGAGCAACCATACTCGGCTCAGTGGAAGAGGTTTTTTAGCCACTATAGTCTTGCTTTTTGCAAACTGCCATGAAATTAACTTTGCCCAGAAATTGAATCCACCAGTAGTGGATTTCTATCCCCATGAGAACCAGACCGTCTCGCACTCCGGTCACTGTAAGCTTTCCAAATAAAAGGGAGGAATCTTTAGGGTCACCAACAAGCCTAATTTTGGGTGCCCTATTGTGATAACTTGATGATTTTCTTGAACTGCATTCTGATGAGATGTCAGTATTGAGAGTAACTTGATGTCTTGAACAAGCACTAACTGCAAACATTATGTCAGGTCTTGAAGCTGTGAGATACATAAGTGAACCAATCATGGATCGGTACAAATGTACATTAACTGGAGGTTCAGTTTCGTCTTTCAACTTTGGTTTTTAGCAGCGCTTCAATAGGGTATGTTGTTGCAGTTCTTACAGATTCCATGTCGAATTTAGTAGCATATTTTAATAGTACTTGTGTTGACTGATAAATAAGGACCCATCAGGCAACTGTTTTACTGTTAGACCTAAGAGAAGAAAGTATCTCTCCATAGCACTCATTTCAAATTCACTTTCATCAACACCTCAAGTTCATCACACCAGGCTTTATTGGTTGACCCAAAGATGTGGTCGATCCCTCATAAACCTTTGTACCAAAATTATATCCCTGGAATCTTTCTTGATGGAAGTAGGTGTCTTGTCATTAGTGACCTCTTCTTTAGTTGTGTTGTAACAGTAAAGTGATCAATCTTGCATTACCAGGCACGAGGTGCTTGTTGATAGTCCATACAGGAGCTTTAAACCACTCTGTATACATGCTTGGGATAGTGTATGGATCTTCAAATCCTTTAGGGCTGAGTGACATTTCACTTCTCTTCAATTTCTCCATAGAGAAAGGCACTCTTAAACGTTCCAGCTGATGTACCAGAAAGCCCATATAAGAAGCCACAAAAGCCCAAAAAAACAGTCTGATAGCCCTCTATTCTGGCCACTGGTGCAAATTTACCTCATCGTAATCAAATGCCCTCCTCTTGTCGGGTGTCCGTTCGCTACCAACCTTGCTTTTCTATTCCTTACAATATGCCTTGGCTTCCCCGCTTGTCTTTCAAAATCCCTTTTGTCCCTATTGCATGTTTGCCAATAGGGAGCAGGGACATGTTTCCGATTACTTTGTGATGATGAACTGTTGCATCTATTCTTGTCATTAGCATCAACCCAATCAGGATCCTCAAGTGCTTTAGCTATACTAGTTGGTTCTAACTGAGAAAGGAAGCAAGCAGACAGACAATGGAGTTGGTCCGTATGATTGGTCCTTTGTTGATCTTGAACATATCCAATGAAAGCACTTTCACCAAACTTGGATTTGTGAGCTCTGCTTTCTAGTAGAACTGGGAGAAGCAAGACACAAGAATCTGAGACTGAGGATGAATTGTCATTTAACCTTTTGGTAGGAATGGATGCACTTCCAGCAAGTGCTAAAATTTGTAAGAGTAGCACGAAACGCATTCATCATACGAGGAAGATGTGAACAGAGATGCCAGATTAGGAGAGTTTGATCCATGTCACACATCAGAAGGGCCTGCCTAAGGGAGTGGGGGAAAAACGTGTGGTGTTTGCACTTGAGCCCATGATTGACCAGGATGAGTGTAGACTCATCCAGCATATACATGGATGAGTATCCGCAGAAATAGAATGAACTGGACAGCAGGATTGCTCTCCTCAGCAGTGTTCTGAAAAACTACCAGCAGGTTGGAAGTAACTGCTCAGTGGATTACCACCGCAGGATCACTACCAGCTAGAAGGGACTACCATCAGACCTCCAATTCACCAGCAGAATGAATGGCAGAGCAGTATCCCTAAACAGCAGAATCAATGTCAGAGGGATCCGAACAGCAGAATCAATGCCCTAGATTGATCCTAACAGCAGAAACCCATTTTTCTGATAATACATCCCCTACAGCTTTACATAGTAATTCTTTGTTGCTTTAGAGAAACAAATAACCCTATCGTAGCCATGCTGCGAACCTTGGCTTCATATTTGTCTTATGTAACGTCTTAGAAGGCCTCTATCTGCTTAATCTGCACCACTTTTCCGGTTCAAAATACTAGGCCCTCTTGTTGAATGATAGGACTTACAAAATCTGTTTGAAGGAAAATGCAACCGGAACCCCCTACACCCCCCGATCACTTGCTCACAATCTCACCTTTGAATCTGAATCACTCGATATTGCTGTCACCCCTGCATTTATGTTAGTTTTCCTAGGTTGTACCTGCAGTGTGTAGTCAGTTCCCCCCTTAAAACGAGTATATACCTAGTGAATCAGTTCAAATAGTTCACTCTGGGTCAAAATAGTGTGTCCACTAATGACCAATTCTGTCGGAAACATTAGGTTTATCTTCTAATAAATCTCAGATTCAGGGTTTCCTCTTACCCTCTTGTTTTGGTAGATTATTAAAACCCTTATAGGCCTTGCTATTTGAAGCGATACCCAACAAGATAACCGTTTCATTCGCCTTTACCTCAAAGTTTCCCCAACATAGTCACTTGTATTAAGATAGGTTACTTGGCACCCAAAAGGGTTTTTAGATGACCTATCTGATGGAAAAACCTTCCCAGATTATCATTCAATAGGTGTTTTATTATGGATTAGTAATAGACCACCCTGGTTTTCTTAACACATACAAGCCTGCTTAACAGCTCAGTCCAAAACATGGTAGGGTATTTAGAGTCTGCCAACATGGTTCTTGTTTACAGCCTCTATAAGAGTCCTATTTTTTCTCTCAGCAACCCCCATTTTGTTGTGGGGTTTAGGATTGCTATAGTCCCTCTTAATTCCCTTTTCCCACTGATTTCAATAAAGTTTTGCATTTTGAACTGTCCATTATCACACCTTATCCTTTAACCTTTTTTATTCTGTGTGTTTTCTATTTTAAGGTAATGAATTCTTTAAGTACATAAAATGTTTCATCTTAGTACTCAAAAAGAAAGTCCAAGGAAAACTGCTTTAAAGTTCATCTGTAACCACTAAGGAAGTTGTATTTCTGGTCAATACTCCTGATAGTGGTTTAGGACCAAAAAAAGGTCCATTGCAGCAATTGCAGAGTATCAGTAATAAATCTCTCAGCTGAATAGCTTAAGAGAGAGTAGATCTAGAGATAGAGAGAGAGATTTCCTTTGTTGCAAGCAACACAGTTGTGTTCATTGGTGAACACCTTGAGAGGTAACTCCCATCCAACCAGTCCTCCCCTTAGCTAGGACTTTGTTCGATGTTATATTTGAAGTTCACATGAGCCATCCTTCTGTGCCATCTGGTGGATTCATCTAAGGATGCTTTTGCGACGAGGCAAGTAACCTTTAGTTCTGGTTGCAGGTGTGAGATGTGGAATGTGTAGAGATCATGTTTCCTCGGAATTCTTAGTACCACCTGACTTGCATCAGGCAATTGGAATTCCTTCCGGCATAGCCACCAAACAATCAGTGTTCGTTGAAGAGAACTTTTGTTCTTTTTATCACAATTTTGTGATACAGAAACTGAGTTAAAGTGCTGCAAACTCTTAACATAGTAGACATTCTCAAAGGTCAAGCTGTGAAGTCCGTATGGTGCCTTTTCGGATATTTTCCATCTCCAGCTCCAAATTTTACAATGCCTCTTGATTGGCACATAAATCAGCAAGCTTTTCCTTGTTTCCTGTGTATACTTCTGAGCAACACTCGTCATCGATTACCTATGTTCATTATCTGTACTAGGTTGCTCCTACAAATCATACAACAAAGCCATTAGTACACTTGCGAGGACCCAAGCCAAAATTATGACTTGAGCCTTTGCCTTGTGGATCATTTAATTGTGGAAAACCATGTGGGTTGATGAGTATCCACCTTTACTCTGGATCCCCAAAAATGTGGTCTTTTTTTCCTCCAGGAGTAACCTGCTGAGGTTCTTAACGCAGTTAGTATCCCATGTCCCTTATCCATAAAACCATTTTTTTTCGGGGTCATTACCTAGTTAGTCGGAGTTCAAAAATATAACAAGAAGATTGGTCTGAATTATGGTTTTTCTCGACCCAGCAGCAGGATTTTTGAGTCCAACCAGCAGGAACCTGGTCTACCAGCGAAACAAGTTTCTGGTCTTTTAGACCAACAAGAATTGATGTGGTGCACCAGCTGGAAGGAAGAAATGGAACTGGCTGGTCTGTTTCTACTAGCAGCAGAATCAGAATCTTAACCAGCAGGAACGGATGCTGGGCGGCGAAATCCTACTACCAGCAGAATGGACTGCTGTCTGGTTTCTACTAGGCAGAATTCAGATCTACCAGCAGGAAACGGATGCTGGCGAAATATCCTACTACCAGTAGAATGGACTGCTGGTCTGTTTTCTACTAGCAGCGAATCAGATCTACCAGCAGGAACGGATCTGATTGCTGGCGAAATCTACTACCAGCAGAGAATGCGATGATGGTCTTTTTACTTAGCAGCAGAATTCAGATCCTTACCAGCAGGAACGGGTTTTGCTGGGCGAATAATCCTACTACAGCAGGTCAGATGCTGCTTTAGATTTACAAGGACAAGAATCAACACATATTATAAAAAAAGTCACAATCTTTAATCAAATGCAATTACTGCCCAAAACAAACATTTCTTAATACGCACAACAGTGTTTTTACACACTTTCCATATTGTTCACTCACCCTTGTTATTACAGATATAGCCTTAGGAGATTTTTACATTCTCCGAACAAGAAAAACTAGGACTGCCAGTGGTGGAATTTGGGTCTTCAACATCAGACTCTGGCAAAGTCTGGATATCAACAGCAGGTGGGATGTCTTTGGTCTGGGTCTGAGGACTGGAATCACAGGATGCATGGGTCTCAGAGTCTGAAGATTTGTCACTGTTATCACAAGAGACAAAGTCATTAGATTCTGAAATAGTATCAGAAATGCTGTTATCAGACTTTGAACCATAATTTACCTGTGTTTCCTCAATGTCAGACTGGTATGGGCTGGGCATATAAGTTCCAGTTATAGGAGGAGGAACAGTATGCATTTCCCCAGCCTTGATAAACGTTGAGTATATATACGAGCGATATTACCTCCTTCTCAACTAGGGTCTGAGGTAAACAGACACTCTCCGGCCCGCCAGCTGGACATGTGTTCAAATCCTTCATCTACTCCAGTGTACCTATTGAAATCCTAGACACCCAACTTTAGTTCTTGTAGACAATAGAGCTATTGATCAAATTTTTTTATAGTTTTGGCAAGATTCTTCCATTTCTCAAAATTCTAGCTAATGTCGCTTCAAAACTTAACTTCCCATTCTTCTTTTCTTTTTGGGCCTGATCATGTTAATTTTTCTAGTATAACTCAGTGTAGTTAGTGGTGTTTTTAGATTAGCAGATTAAAAACCCTAATCGTTTTCGTTAATGCAATCTGAGTTTTTTGAAATGATTTTTCTGAATGTAAACCTAAAAGTATTTATTCTAATGCTAAAAACTATTTTTTTGTATTTTTCTGAAACTTTTTTTGTATTTTTTTTTGATTTTTCAAAAATTAAAACTTTAGAAAAATGATTAAAATTAATCTACTTAATAGAAAAATATGAAAAAATCAGGGAAAATCCTAAATGTAACAAAGTTCAAAGGAAAAATAAGAAAACTTACCCAGCTTATTTAATAAGCTGGATAATTAAGCTTATATGCTACGGCTTATATTTAAGAAAAAGAGAAGAAAACGTGTTTAAAGTTAAAATGGAAAGAGAAGTAGACGGATGAGCTAATGTAGCACACTTGGTTAACACGTTGGGCTTGTATACTAGAGGTCTTGGGTTCGAGGTTGGCAGACACCCCTTTTTGCACTTTTTTTTTATTTTTTACTTTTAACAAAAACTAAAAGTTAGAATTTGAAGAAGACATGATTCTAAGTATTTTTAATAAAAGGAGTATAAGTAAAATCTCAAAATTAAGCTCTCTAAGAGCTTTTGAAATCACTGTTACAATAAGTGAGGGTTTAAGCACACTTTTGCTTGTTTGGACTTATAAGCTTGCACAAGCTTTAATTTAAGCTCATTTTGAAAACCAAAAGATGTTCTAAGCAGCTTATAATGTGCATAAGCTAAAAATGATAAGCTATTTAAGCTACAAACACTTAATCCTAGCTGAATTTGAAGATCAAAAAGCTAAACTCAGGCACCAACTCAAAAAGCTCAAAATCAGTTTAAGCTCAAAAGCTCAATAAGCCAATTCAGGAGCTAAGCTTTTGATAACTAACTAACCTAACTATAAGCTATAAATTCAAACAAGAAAATCAGATATTACAACTTAAAATTCTAAATTTGAAAGGCTTAACACTATTACTACTGTTTTTGGTTTTTTATGAGTTTTAAAAGCTAAATGGACTAAGTAATTAAGCTAAAAACTAAAAATCAAGGCCTATACTATATTAAGCTATATCTAATCTATAAGTGAACTGAATTTTAAAACCTAAAGCCTAAATTTTCTAGCTAAAATGAATCCTAAAAATGACATCAGAGGTAACTTAGTGTTACCACTGCTGAGGCAAATGGCAAAGGGGCAAGCACAAATGCAGGATACCTTAAGAGGTAATCCTGCACTTAGACACTCTATTTGAGTGTCTGCAAACACAAAGCAAACACTACTAAACTTATTAAGTTTTGTATAAAAACTTTGGCAATGAAAATTTAAGAGACAAAGTACCCTGGTGCTGAGATACTTAATTTAAGCCAAAAATTCATTTCAAACTTAAACTGATGCTACAAACCAATTCAAAACTTATTTATTGTAAAATGAAAGCTGACTACAAAGCATTTACCAAATGGTTTTGACTTTTAAAGGTCAAACAGGTTTAAACCAAACACCCCTTTAGAAAGCATAAAATCCAATTAAGCTTATGAAACTCAATTCCAATTGATAAAACTTTAATACCAGATATCTAATAGCTTATTACAAGCTTAATAAACATAATTCAGCAATCACTAAAGCTAAAATCAAAGATCTAACACTATGCTTAACTATTTTTTTTGGTTTTTATGATTTTTGAGATAATATGTAGAGAACTAAGATCTAATCTACAATGACTAAAAACAATTGATCAAACATGATTAATAAGCATACAAAAGCAATAATAAGCACTAATAAACACTAGTTAAGCAATTAAGCACATTTAATAAGCAACTAAGCAAGCATTAGACTAGAAATGAAAAGATAAAGGAATTTAAATGAAAACTTACAAGTTGCTTCAGCTAAACAGAAGCTAAGTTCAATTAAGCTGCTACAAGCTCTAGCTTATCCTTAAGGATAAGCTAGTAAAGTCCATAGAAGCCCTTCCATGATAGGCTTCTCTTCCAAAGCTTATAAGTCCAATTAGTTAAGGTATTAACTGAATTTAAGGTTTCGGTATATTAAGATGTTAGGATCTAGAACTAGATAGATCTTCTAGCCTTTGAGAATGTATAGTACTTATGTAATCACAAGCACATACGTGAGAGACTCCAGCAAATGTTTAGGCGGAAACTAAATAATTCAATAAAGAAGAACACAGTGAACAACGATCCTCTATGGATCTTTCTATCGATAATCAATTGATTTTGTGCTTTTACAATCGGTGTGCATCCCTAATGCTAACGGTTTCTTTTATAGAGAAGAAACCCTAAATTGGTCAACAAGAAAACTAAAATCTCGTAAGAGATATACATCAATATCAATCACTTCCTAATTTATCTCATTCCTATATTAATGAGATAATACTAGAATATAACTATAATTCCTTAATTACATTAATTACGTCTATCAATAACAATCAGCAGATTCTATCACTGTCAGCAGGAACGAGAACATGACCAGCAGAAACATAATCAGCAGGAATGCTACTTGATCTGCCAGCAGGAACATTATCAGCAGGAACGACTTAGTGCTATCAGCAGAAACGACACTTAGTCGTTTGTAATTTGTCCCAACAATCCTCCCCTAAACTTGGTGTTGACTCCGTTAATTCCAAGTTTCTAGATAGATCTTCTTGAGGCAAGAGGATTGAAGAGCAGCAGGAACAAAGTAAGCAGCAGCAGTACAACAAGCAGCAGAAACTATAGAAGCCAC
>BQNB010030498.1:38281-48548 GCA_026074375.1 Tanacetum coccineum
GAATGACTTAATGCTATCAGCAGAAACGAATATGTCTAACAGCAGAAACGACACTTAGTCGTTTGTAATTTGTTCCAACACACATGCTCATACCTGACCGACAAAACATAAAGACATCATGAAAGCTCAAGTACATGTTTCAAGACTTCCGCTACTCTGATACCGTACATCTTTCTTGAAGTGACGAAGTATTAAAGTCAAAGAAGTTCAAAGAAGTTTCCGTCACTCTGATACCGAACGTCTTTCTCGAAGTGACGAAGTGTTAAAGTTAAAGAATTTCAAGAAAGATGCAACATTAAAGCTTTCCAAATCAACAAATCAAGAAAGGTATGAGCATGTCGGTCCAGAAGTCGCAAGTCCACAAGATGGCAAAGTTACAAGATGGCGAAGAGATTGTGCTTGGTTGATGATCTCAAGATGCTCAAGATCACAATGTCAAATACAAGTTCAAGGAACAAGCTCAATCCAGAAGTCAATGATCACTACAACATATTCTCAAGAGAAAGTCAAGAGTACGAGCTAAAGACTAAAGATGAAGCATAGTATGCTAGGTTTAAAGTTTTGTAAATTGGAGTGACCTCCCTTAGGGGGAGATTGTTGGAAACACAAAAAGTGTCGGTCACTTCCAAGTTGTAACAGTCTTAGCTCGTAGTTTATGTAATGATTAGATTAGTAATCTAGTCCGGCCCAAGACCCATGGGAAGCCCATCATAACCCATGGGCCGGCCTATAGGACCTATATAAGCCCCTCTCCTAGCCTTGGAGAGGGTTGGTTGTTCTATTTTTCCATATTCCATTTTATACAATTCATCCATTTTTCCATCCAATCTCTCTCTAACATCATAACCCACATCTCACTCTTGTTCTTGGTTTGATCCTAAGACTACATGTATCTACAGAGTTGTATGTGAGTTGACATGATGTGATGTTGATGGGATGGAAAGGAGCCTATAATCACATTCAAAATCAATGGTAGAGATGAGATGGTGGTGAGGTAGTTTGGATAGGTGAAGTGGCATAATCAATGGTAAGGATGGAAGAGTGTGTGTGTGTGTGTGTGTTATTAAAATTTCAATCTTGAGAGAGTGTGAGTGATGGGGTAAGTTGGATTGGTGAGACGGCATGATCAAGGGTTAGGATAGAAGTGTGTTTGTGTGTGTGTGTGTGTGAAATTCAAATGAAGAAGATAATGAATAGGAGATATATGGTGGAGAATGTTTTGATGTGATATATGAGCCTATGTTGGAATGTTGAGGGACAGCAAGTACACAAAGTACAGAAGCTAAAACGTGTTGTTTCACTTCTAGAAGGTTTACACGGCGGGAAAAAGATTGCTTTATGTTAAAAGGAATAAAGCAATCTCCTTGGGAAATGTTACTTCTAAAGTTGGTATAGAAGTGCATCAACTTTCCTTAAAGGACTGTACCTGGTATAAAGCAAACGTGCATTAAATGGTAGCTCAACCACCCATTTAATGCTTGCCACGTAGACTAGGTTAAACTTGTAAACCCTAATCCTTTTGCCTATAAAAGGAAAGGGATTCCCAGAGTAAATGTTATCTCTTCCAATTAATGTGATACACATTGAAGAGTTCATTTATCTCTCAAACAAACTAAACGGTACTACTGAAGCTGAAGCTTCAGTTTAGTCATAAGTAGTTTGTTTTCTTACTCTCTTAACTTTGGTTAGAGTTTAAGTTCGAATGAGATAAAACCCCAATTGTCATTCAACCACCTTGCTATTCCGCAAGCAAGGTGTGTCATAGATTCTTTATTTGATTCTAATAAGAACCTATACGTTGAAAATTACTTCTGTGTGTTTTAAACTTGTTCATTATATTCTTTATATATATTTGTTTAAAACTCACTTTGTTGCCATAGAATGTGATTAGTTTAACTTGATAAACCTTATATCAGATTCCAAGGGACCAACAAGTGATATCAGAGCCTTCTGGTTTATAAAATCCCTTTAAAAGGATATATATAAAAAGGTTCAAAGATTTTTAAAATCAAGATCCATCTTAAATGACATTAGTAGAGGTACCACAGACTCTTGAATATAGGGATGGCCAGCTAAATGCCGCTTCTATACTAGAGGTGGAAAATTTCCCTAATTGAAAAAAAGAGGTTCATGTGCATATCATTAGTATTGAACCTCAATTTAAAAACATTATTTCAAACGGTCCTTATATCCCTATGGCAACTAGTCAAAGGAAGCCAGACATACAACGGACACCTGAGGAGAGAAAAGCCGCTAACTTAGATCAGCGACTCAAAAGTCTCATTATGTTTGTGCTTCCAGATGACCAAATGAACTCTGTCATAAACTGCTTACCTGTAAAATCTACTTGGGATGTCCTGATACTATATCATGAGGGGCCCTCTGATGTGAAAAAAGTAGGGTCATGGACCTAAAGTTGTGCTATAACGCCTTCAAATTCAAAGAAGGTGAATATCTAACACAAACTTTCACCAGATATAAAGCTTTGATGAATGAATTAGTAAATGATGGAATTAAACTTTCAAAGCTTGAGATAAATAATGTTTTTATAAATGGGTTACCAAAGAAGTGACTAGCTTTCTATCAAAGTCTCAGAAACATAAATCATTTGAAAGAATCTGAGCTTGCTTCTTTATTTGGTAAACTAAAAGATGAAGAAAACCTTATAAATAGTATTTATGATACTAACAAAGAGAAAACTCTTGTCCTTACAACTCCACTATCAACTGCCTTCTTCTCTACCTCTATTGTCCAAGACTTTTAAGATAGTCCTGAAGATGAAGAGGATACAAGAAGCAGTCAAGAGTACATGAATGACCTTAAAGAAGAATACCAAGCAAGAGCTCTTTTAGCCAAACCTAAAAGGTTCTTCAAAAAGGGTACTCAAAGGTTTAGCAGTGCAAAAGCAACGGACTAAACTGAATGCCACAAATGTGGCAAGAAGGGTCATTTTGCAAGAGACTGTTGGTCAAAGACATCAGTTCCTTCATATCAGTCACCTTTTCAACCAAAACTTCTACATTCATCTGAGCACAAACCTGAACCGAGGCATACCAAATACTTTGAAGCCAAATACAACAAAGTCAAAGATAAACTAGCCCTTCTCAGTTCTAATGCTTCAGCTCCCAGTTCGTTCTCAGGCAAAAACAAAGGTCTAATTTCTTAAACGTATGATTGGGATGAAGAAGAAGTGTCATTTAACGACAATGAAGTAACTGAAGTTAAAGCTCTTATGACTCTTGCTGATGAAGAAAGAGTTTCTATTGGCAAAGAAAGTGCCAGAAATGGTGAATGGATTAAGATCTCTATGAAAAAGGTACACACTCCTCTTGAAATGGAAGATAATGATGATAGAAAATCCTTTCTAGATTATTTGTGTGTTGATCTAAAATATGTTAAAGAATAATGAAACAATCTCATGTCAAAACATAGAAATCTTGTTCAAGAACTAAATACATGCAAAGAACAGCTTTTAGTATTAAAACAAGCAAAGCTTGATCTTCTTACCATGCAACATGTAAACACTAAGACTCTCAAAGAGAATCAAAACTTAAGAAATGAACTAAAAGAGCTAACTTCTATTACAGAAGCATGGCTAAACAGTTCTAATAAAGTTAATCAGTGTATCAGTGAACAAATTCCCATTCAAAAGAAGAAAATCTTAGGAATTGACCAACTCAATTAAGATACCTCTAGCTCTGGGCTAAAAGACCTAGTGTTCGTAAAGTCTTTAGCAGATAACTCAGAGGTGTCTATTACTGGTAGTAATAAACCTAAGTTATCTGAAACTGAAGATTCTACTCTGTCAAATCATGATAGTGGTAAGGTACCCTCAAATGAGTCACAAGGAAACACAACTGACCATTTAGTTGTTGCCTCTGACTCTTTAGCGATTGATTATGATTTAGCAGATGAATCTTCAGTCTGTAGCACCCTCTTCTTCCACAAGAGAAGCTGACTGGTGCTAAACCTGTTTCTGGACCAAAGACTATCAAATCAATTTTGAAGTCCAATTCCACATTCAAAGCTAAAACATTAAAAGGTATCATAATAAATGAACCTTCCTCAGCTCCTGCTAGAGGCAACAAAAGTTCTTTAGCTTCTAAAACTAATTCAACTCTTGCTGGTAAGTTAAAGAATGTAAAAATGGAAGATGATCCTCCTCTGGCTATTTTAATGAAAGAACTTAATGAACTAAAATTACAAATTAGCAGGAATAAGTCATCTTACTTCAGAAACAAGAATTCTCAACAGGTTCCTCCCAGTGCACTTCAAAACAAATACAAAACTCAATTCAAAATGAATTAAGAACTGTGTGGACAAAACAATCATCTTTCTGAGAATTGTTATGAAGTCTTGTTTTCTATAAAGTGCAAGAGAACTAATCACAAAACATGTGATCATGCTGAATTTATGTCTTCCATGAATATAAATTAGTATCATACTAGTCAAGGTGAATCTTCCTCAAGATCCAGACCTTCAAGGCCAGCAATACTTTTTCCTTCCTTCATACATTGTAGATATAATGATCATAAATCTAATGATTATGTATACTATCCCATATGTGAAATATGTGGATGATATGATCATGATACTCATGGTCATAACAATTATTTCTCTAAGAAGAGGAATCAAACCTAGAAACCCTTAACATGTCACAAAGAACTATGAAACATGTGGTAGCAATGTTCATACCATATATGATCACAATGACATTAAGTGGTTCATGAAAAAATAAGCTCTTCAAGCTAAGAAAGCTGAGTCTTTCAAAGCAAGTAAGAGTGAATCATCAAGTGCTTTAAGATTAAAGACTCCCACTAAAAGGTTAGTTTCTAAATAAAACTAACCATCCTGATCCTATTTTGTGTAGTGTAACATCAGGGAATCTTTATCACTTTTGAACAATGGTCGTTCAAAACATATATCAAGGATTACCTGCATAAATATAGGATGTACCAGGACCTGAAGGAATGTATGGAAATAACTCCACATACACCACTGAAGGTTATGGTTATGGTATAGTTTTCAAAAAAAGGAGGGAAAGTGAATGTTCCACAGCATAAACACTGAAATGCTTTTAACAACTGAAAAATTATTCATAAAACCTTATGAAAAAAATAACTGTTATTAAAGCTGAAATCTCACCTGACCAATATGATCAAGATGATCAAATTGCTCACAATGATAAAAAATGATCATCTATTTCAAACTGATGAACTCATTAATGATGATCAGTTTGAACAAAAAAACACACCAATGAAAACCAATTCATTGATAACCTCACAAAACTAAAGATGTTCATATCTCTAAACTATTATCCTCTCTAAATGGAAGATACTTCGGCATATGATACAATTCCAACTCTTTTCAAATAAAGGAGGAATCTGGCATTGTAATCATAAGGCAATAATGCTTGATTTAATAATCATTTGCATAAAGGCATAAATCATGATAAAATCCTGCTCCAGTTGCAAGACTTGAAGCAATCAGGATCTTTCTTGCCTTTACCACATACATAAACTTCATAGTTTATCAAATGGATGTCAAAAGTACATTCCTCAATGGTAAACTAAAAGAAGAAGTTTATGTCAAAAAACCCTTGGGTTTTGAGCATGGTATGAAACTCTCTCAACCCTCTCACTGAAAACAAGTTTGTAAGAGGTAAGGTAGACACCACTCTGTTTATCTAACAAAACTCAAACTAATAACTCAAAGATATGAAATGAGAACAATAGGTGTCCTCACCTACTTCCCTTAATTTCAAATTAATTAGTCTGAAAGAAGCATTTCAATCAACCAAAAAAATGTCAAGGATCTGCTAAAAAAGTATGACATAAATGGCTCATTAGTGATAACTCCAATGGTACCTCCTAACATGTTAGGACCTGATCTCAATGGCAAAGCTATAAATGAGACTTAATATAGAGGTATGATTGGATCACTAATGTGCCTAACTGTAAGCAAACCTAACATTCAAGTCTCTCTTATCTCTGTGAAAGATATCAAGCAAATCCTAAATAATCTTACATTATTGCTGTTAGGAGAACTTTCTGTACTCTCAGCCTTGGTCTTTAGTATTCAAAACGTTCAAGTTTTGCCTTAAAAGGAAACTCAGACTCTGACTGTGCTGGATGCAACATGGATAGGAAAAGCACTTCAGGTGCTTGTCAGTTGCTAGAAGGTAAGCTTGTTTGCTAAAGTGCGAATAAGCAGCAATCTGTAGCTATGTTCTCAGCTGAAGCTGAAGATGTGGTTGCTGCTGGATGTTGTGCCGACATACTATGAATAAAGAGTCAACTCACTGACTATGATATCATATATGAAAAGGTACTCATATTTTGTAATAACACAAGTGCTATTGCAATCTCAAACAATCCAATTCTGCACTTAAAAAAACAAAGCTTATTGATATTAGATCAAGAATCATACTCTTAAAAGGGTCATTGAATTTCATTTCATTCCCATTCAATATCAACTTGCTGATATTGTCAACAAGCTTCTAGATAAGCCATCTTTCAAAAGATTGATTGATGAACTAGGTATGCTGAACGTTGATTCAAAACCTAAAGCTTCAGTACTGACTGAAGAAAACTGAAGGTTCAACGCTTTTATCCAAAACTAAACAAATTTTCATATGTTAAGCGTCCGTTTAGTTTTTGCATACAACCTTTAGCTTGTTTAAGTGAAGTAACTGAGCAATCACATATGTCTCATCCATGGATTTGCATGAGCATGTGTGATTTTGTCGTCTTCGCTTGAGCACAAATATTGGTCAAGTCAAGAACTGAACAAAACTGATTCATTTTCCTCAGTTCAGTTTGTAAAATAATTTTATCTAAGTCTTCAGCTTTCTCTCGAGTGAAGTAACTGAGCAATCACATATGTCTCATTCATGGATTTGCATGAGCATTTGGGGTTTTTTTGCCTTCGCTGGAAGATTAATGATGATGAAGGTTACAATAATCTGTTTAGCATAACATAACACCAAACCTGAACCTAGTTCAGCTTTTTCAAACATCAATCTCAAGGTCAGTTTCAAAACAAATGTGATCCTTAAAAATAATATTTTTTAATAAAATAATATTTTTTAATAAAATAATATTTTTTAATAAAATAATTTCCTTTTCAAAAAAGTTGCTTAATTAAAATATATGAATATAGGACATCCAAAAGTTAGAATGACCTCATCATCTTTCTCTCACCTACTTTTTTAGTGAATATACGGCTGTTCACTGTTCTAGGTGTCAAATATACGCTTTGCTATCTTTTATTTAATACAAAGTTTAGCACACATGTTGAAAATAAACCCTAAACATTCCCTATAACTTCATAAACCCTAGATTTCTTTTCACCAACTTATAACTTCCAAATGGCAGCTATCAAATTGTCAAAGATAAAAGTGAAAATTTCTCAAATCATATAATCCACCACACCTATCACAACTCATTTTCTCACAAACACATATCAAACTCACCAAAAACACACAGACTCACAATCCAAAACAAATCAAATCATTAAAACCCTAATCATATCAAATGACAAACCAAGAACAAAATCCTCCACAACAAGAACAACCCTTTGTTGCTACTAAACAAGTAGGCTTCAACCTTGAAGAGATCATCCTCAACACAAACAATAAGGTTGCTCTTCTATACCTAGAACATAATAACAAAGATAACTTCAAATGTGTTTTTGATTTCATTTCTAAATGTTGTCTTAGAAAACTATTCACCAGATCTCCAAACATGTATAAGGAATACCTAGCTGAGTTTTGGTACTCAACCCCCACTGGTGGTATCTATGGCGAATTAGGGGTAAACACCTTTAGGAATGCCATTGGTGCACATTACCTCCCTCACTCTAGCGAGTATGTTGCACCACCGTCATTGACATAATGAGCTATGGTTTGAAAACAAGATTGGGTTGTGGAGAAGGTTGTTCCTGCCATAGGGACTCTCAAAAAGATTGTCTTCTTCCTCCTAGGTGGAGGTTACTAATGGCACAGATCATCCAGTGTTTAGGAGGTAAAACTGGAGGCTTTGATCAGATCACCAACAAATAACATGTTCATATATATTATTTAGTCTAGCAAATGGGAATCGATCAAACATTTACTATGACATTATCTTTGGGCGAAGGTACATCATCTCAAATGAACAAAAACAATAGGGGAAAGGTTAATATACACTTTATCACTAGATTTCTATCCCTATTGATTTAGCACAAGATGAAGAAGGCTATGGGATGGAGAACTCACACTATACCCAACTATCAAGTCTTCAGTTGTCAACAAGCCTAGCACTAAAGCCCAACACAACTGAAGAACCTCCTCTTCATAACCCACATGGTGGCTTATATATGCTTCTACAGATAATGTCTAGTGGCGTTTAAAGCTCCCAAGTCTTCTCAATGTGAGAGGGTTCCTAAGGCACTAAGCCTGGAGCTTAAAACCTGGACACATAAGCATTCAACTTCTTCATATACAACCCTCTGTAGTCAGCAAGACGGCAATAAAAGGTGAGTCCTCGAAAGCACCCACCGGTTCCAAAACTGATCATTCTAAGAAAAGAAAAGAGTCAAGCTCGGTCATGGACTCAAACCCAAGCTACTACACCTGTGGATACTAGAATGCATAAAGAGGACCAGAAAGCAACTGGTGGCCCAACCTCTTTAAGGGTCACCAGTGAAGCAAGAGCCAACCCTCAGCTCAGTAGTGGTATGTCAGCATTTAATTTAAATGGGCCTATTTATTCAGCATCTTTCATTATTCACTTTGAGTCTGCATCAGAAAATGATGCTTTAGCAGCTTCTACAGCTGAAGCTGATCCTGGAAAATCTACTCCTAGTGATTTTTTACCTCAACAACAGGGTATGAATGAAGGAACCAAAAACACTTCATATGATCACTTATTTGTAGGTACTGACCCACATGTTCTTGCAGACCAAACCAAATCTGTTAGTAAAGGGTTGGAAACTGTCCTCACTCAACCAAGAACAGGAAAAGGGGCCAGCTCCATTGCTAGATAAGTTGAGAAAGAAGAAGCCTCCAGCATAATCAAGTTAGAAGATCTAGCAAAGCTGGTGTCAAATGTGCAACCTAGCTTCAAATACCTGGACTCACCTGAAGATAAACCTATCATTGTTGTTGATGATAGTGATGAAAATGAGGAGGATGAAGTTCACACTACTACTGAAGACACATCAGTTCCAAAATCCTTATCTCTCAGGTCTTCTCAAATTTAAGAGCTCACCAACCAAGTCCTCATTATTCAATCTTAAAAGTACAAACTGGAAATTAAGAAGAACAAAGTTGAAGCTGAAGTTGCTCTCCTTAATGCTCAACCCTCCTTTCCTAATGTGGGACATCTCAATGAGCTTCTGTTTAAGTCTTTACAAACTGAATTCTCAAAGATTTTATCTACTCATGACTTTAGCAGCTCACTACCAACTAAGCTGAAGGATCTTTCCTCCAAGTTTAATGAACTGACTGAAGAAGTAAAAGGGTTAAAGCAACAAGTTCATGAATTAGAGATTGAGCTACTAGGAAATTTGAAAGAAATTCCCTCCAAACTGGAAGACTTTACAAAAATTATCACAAGTCTTACATCACAAGTTGATGAACTGAAGACACTTCAGAGGGAACTTCTTGCGGAATTTGTTTCACTACCAGTACAGGTTGCATCAGTTCAAGCTTAGCTAAAAACCTTAGATGCTCTTCTAGGTCTCTTGCTAAATGTCACAAAAGCTTTGACCATGTTTGCTCAGGTTTTAGATTCTGCCTCATCAAAAGCTGACACTTTTTAAAGAAGTGTTGAAAAGAATGCTAAAAAGGAAAACCTGAACAACCAACAACCAAAACCAACAACACCACCTGCTACAACCATCATTCCTCCTATCATCATAACCACAACAACTCAAATACAATCTCCTCCTCAAAATCCACAAAGGCTCCTCTCAACCTGAGGGGGAGCATATCAAGAAAGACAAGGGCAAAAAGGCTATATCTTTAAAGGATACTGAAGAAGTGAGTACAAAAAGTAATTTTGATGTTGAAACAACACATGTGCCTGGTTTAATGGTTGAATCCTCTAAGAAAAAGGATTTGAAAAAGTTTGACTTTGTTACTAAAGATAGAGAACATGTCCATTTAACTAAAGAACAAATCAGTGCACAAAAGAAAATAAAGGAATAGACCAAAGCTAAAGCCGCCAGACATGAAGGTGAAATGAGAAAAGAAGAGCTGATTGATCTTCTTGGTCCAAAAGTT
>BQNB010030499.1:7287-54824 GCA_026074375.1 Tanacetum coccineum
CTCTCCGATACGCGAGATAACGGGGATTCACTTCCCCTCCCTCTTTTCACATAACGGGAGCGGTCTTTGTCGCGGGAGCGATATCCATGTTTGCTCCCCATCCCGTAAGAGGAGCAGATATTATCATATGATTCTTCGACGCCGCGGGAGCAGTCTCTGCTCCGAGGACGATCTCTGTTAGAAGAGTCCCGCCTGTGAGGGCATATTCTACTGTAAGAACGATCATTAAAGTTTGCCTTGTCCCGTCCGGATTTAGTTGTGCTTAGCGAGTAAGTATCACTAAGTCGGTCGAATGCGCTTTGCCTTCGATGACCTAGTCAGTCAAGTACATGTCGATCGTTGTATCTCAAGCAGTCTCGCACTTTCAGTCTCTCTGATGGGTTACAGTACCTCGCGGACAAGGTCCTGGCACTTGAGTTTTGAGAGTCTTCTCTTATTCTTCTTTTCTTGGGACTTTCTCCAAAGTCTAGCCTAGCATGGACTTTTTTTCGCTTGTCATTACGAATCTTGTCCATAATAACCGGCAGGATATCCTTGTAATACTCTTCACAGAAATCCTGGATGTTAACCTTGGGTGTGGCATCCGTATCTTTCGGCGTCATTTCTTTGGTTGCAGGTTTCATGATAGTAGTCACAATGGGGGTTGTGTTAGCCATTGCGCTCATTTTTCTGAGAGTAGTTCCTAGTGTTTGGTCCCACGGATGGCGCCAACTTGTTGATACAAAAGTTAGGTCGGGTCTTGTTTGGTCTGAATAGGCTGCAATTCGGGTATGAAGTGCCTTGTTCTTGTACCAAGTGAATTTGTTTGAAGGACCCTGCACAAGGAATAAAACACCGTTAACCTTTTCGTGGGAGCGGATCCCACGATTAGACTCCGGCGTGAGAGTAAGTATATAACTTTTAGAGAATAATTAAGTTTAATTGGGGTTTGTAAGATACTTGTATTGATGACAATTGCGTTCCTTTTATAGGCTGAATATTCCCTAGGGTTTCCATAACTTTTAGCCCAAGATACGGCCGATATCGTAGGGATTCGGAATTATCCTAACTGATTTAAATAAGTAAAGCGTATCTCTTATTTGATTAGGTTATCCTTTCTTAAAGATAACTTGTGAAAATACCGCGGCCACGGATAGCGTGCTGATTGCCGCGACCCGTAGGTCAAGGAGGCCGTGACCACGATGGTGCGTGGGCCGGAGGCCCTTTATCGGCTACTAAGCCCATAATAGTATGAGTGGGTTGGGCCGATCCATACTATACGTTATCACTTCTAAAGTTGGTATAGAAGTATAACGACTTTTCCCATAAGGACTGTACCTAGTACCTTAAAGCATGCGTGCATTAAATGGCAGCTCAACCACCCATTTAATGCATGCCATGTGTATTAGGTTAAAATTGTAAACCCTAAATCCTTTGCCTATAAAAGGAAAGAGTTGTAAAGAGGAAATTCTATCTCTTCCAATTAATGTGAAACACATTAAAGAGCGTTTATCTCTCAAACAAACTAAACAGAAACTGCTAAAGCTAAAGCTTCAGTTCTAGTCGAATAGTTTGTTTTCTTAAACTCATAACTTTGGTTAGAGTTTAAGTTAGAAGGAGATCACACCCTAATTGTCATTCAACCACCTTGCTATTCCACAAGCAAGGTATGTCATATATTCTTTATTTGAGTCTAATAAGAACCTATACATTGAAAAGTTAGTTCTGTGTGTTTTAAAGTTGGTCATTAAATTGTTTACATATATTTGTTTAAAACTCATTTTGTTGCCATGAAATGTGATTAGTTTAACATAATAAACTTAATATCACATTCAAGGAGACCAACACATATTATGGAAGCTTAAAACATCTTGAAGATATCATAAAAACACCAAGAATCATACTAGAATCATCACTAAGAAGATTACTTCACCTTTAGGTTCTCTAAGATTTTCCCTCCATGAACACACCCATAGACACATGTTTTATGAGGAAGATTTATGGACTAAAGGATTTATCTAGACACAAGGGCATTCTTGTAATTTCAGCCTCTTATAGTTTGCTTTGCACCGTTAGCCCCTGTCGTTAAGTCTTTTGCACCGTTAGTCCTGTTCATTAATTATTTTGCCAACAAAGTCCTTATTTCCATAAAATACTAACATAAAGACTTTTCTAATAATCTAATAACTATATAATATATTTCTTGTCAAACCTGTGTGTTGGATCCCACTCTAGATAGATCTTTACTGCCTGTTAAGGATGGTGAATAGCCTATGTAATCAAAAGCTAAACACAAGAGAGACTCTTGCTTAGAAAAGCTAATGTCTACGTGGAATATAGACACAACTAATAAGAAGAACAGGACTGATAAAAACTAAAAGATCCTTCTATGGATTTCTATTAACGAACAAGGAGAATTATGTTTTCTGGATCTTCCTTATTTAGCTCATGCATATCCTCATCTCTAACTAACTAAAATCTTATCCTGGAATAACTATTTGACTCTACCACGACTAAGTATTCTACCAGTAGGAACTAAACTTAGCCTACCAGGACTAACTATGATAATAACCTTACCAGCAGGAACTACATATCTGCTAGTAGGAACTACTACTCTACCAGTAGGAACTACATACCTACTAGTAGAAACTAAGTATTACAAATATTCCTAACACTGTGAATTTTTGGGTGTTACAGGTTTGAACTGGTGTTGTCATCTACAAATAATCAAAGTTTAAAAGTTTAGTATTTTTGATAATTAATTCTTTTTAAAATTAACTACCAATGTTTTTAATATAAAAACAATTAATTTACTAAAAGACTAAGACCTTATTTGAACTTTCACCCATCACATCAGTTGATCTGCTAACAATGATGGATTCAATAGGTAAGCAACAAGCGATAATTGCATTACTAGTGCAATTCTTAGACATTATGAGACTCATGGCACTAGAGTACGAGCTACTAGTGTCATGTGACATGTTTCGTCTCATCTCATGCCTCAGGTTAAGGATCTTGCTTGCTTAACTCGATTAAGTCGTCCAATTAAGAACTTGTGAAAATCATAGTAGGTCTCACACATAGAAGATAGTCACCTTGGGTTAAAATTCACCTACGTCTCACATAGAGTAAAAGACAATTGCAAGTGTCCTCATAGTTTGATGGCAAAAACTTACATTTAGAATGGGTATAAAACTTGATAAAACGTATATCAAAAAGTGTACGAAGAAGCATGCATACATCTTCATAGCACAAGTTAAGAAATGATTTTTGTTAACTTCTTAGGTGCACATTTTATCACGGGAAAACATTAAAGAATAATCAAACCCTAGATTGACATCCTCGAGAGGACAAAAGTCTCAAGTAATTTAATTATTATCTCATATGCAAAAGCATGTAGTGTCTCGGGAAAAGATTATAGGTTCTACAAACCCTAGACCATTTGTAAAACCAATGTACTTGCATGGGTCTCACAGGAGAAAATTATAGAGTATAGGTCCCCTAACAAGGTAGGGCAAGACCTTAAGCCTTGTCACAGAACCTCAAACCCAATGCGTTTAACACGTTTGCATGAGATTAGTTTAAGCAAATTTCGTCATTAATATAATTAATGCAAAACTTTAAGTCTATATTTAAAGTTTTATTAAACTAATGTAAAATGCATGTTTGTCGCGGGAAAAATTATGGTACAAACCCGACCTAATGTGTTTTAAACATGCAATACATGAGTTTAATTGAATTATATTTTGATATCTTTATGTCCAGTTAATTTCAAAGATCTTTTTGCATAATAAAACAAGGCACGAGGAATATAATGCAAATAAACAGTCAGAAATAGGGTAGAAGCAGAAGACAGACTCTTATCATGCGATAAATAAAACAAAGCAATAAAACACAGAATCTTCCTGATTACCAATTTTTGATAAGGCTCCCACTTGCTATTATAATAACCTAATGCAAGCAGTATACATACATCAAATAATTTGATTAAACCATATTCTTAAGTATAAAAATACTCAGCACGCTGAACCCTTAATTAGGCAGGGAAGAAGTCTTCCCCAACCTTAGCACTAAACTTGAAAGTTGTGGGGTACTGAGAAAAGAATACCCCACAAAAAATTTCAAGGTCCAAAACATCAAAAAGTGACGAGAATCAATATTAAAGCGCAACAAGGTCAAAATTTCAGAAAACAAAAATAAATCACGCAAGTGTTTAAAACAAGTTATTTATCGTTCTAGCCCCTTAAATCAATTGACCAATTAATATAATCATCAAACTAAGATGTTGGCTTATCCCCTAGGACAAATATGCAAGTAGTTGTCATGGATTAAAATTAAAAACATGAACAAAAAATAAGCCAAGTAAGCCGATAAATTTGTAACACGTAAAGCTTATCGAATTATATCCCTACACTACCGACCTAGGGGTTTTCTATATCCGATTATTAGATCTTATAAAGTTTGATTTTAAAATCTTAAAAACGCCCAAAGGGCTGAATAAAAAAGATTCAAGAAAACACGAAAAACATGCATTTTTAGGTCAAATTTAACGTTTTTAGGTGTAACGCATAACATCAAACATGGCTATGATACCACTATTGGGATTTCATAATCATATTACAAATTATAATCGAGTAAACTCAGCGGAAGAACGTCCCAAAGGGATCCCGTTTGATGCATATAAGTAAGCACATAAAACACATACAACTTTACTAACCTCTTGGTTCTATCACTTGAATTACTAAGACAAAGGATTCTTTTTCTTGATCTTGATCTTGATCTTGATCTTCATGAAACCCTTATAGTGACTAAAGTAAATCACCTCTAAGGTTGCATACACTACACGTTATAGAAGAACGTTGAATGCTAGTTCTCGTATCACAAATAAAGCACGAAACAATCACGGTTTTGCTTCTTGATATTTGATCAAATACCCTCAGGATTTATGGTTTATATTCGGTCAACTAATGATGCAAGGGATGAGAAGATTATTTGTTTTTGTTTTTAGGTTTTTCAAGCGAAACAAATAATGAACCAAAGGGTTCATTATATAGCCCTAAGATGACTTAGGGCCTGTTTGGTTTGTGGGTATAAAGGGCAAGGAATGGAATAATTCATTAGCTTAGTTGTTTGTTTGACATATTGAGTAATCAAAATGTTTATAAAAACCATAGAAACCATACCAGGCAAGAGAGGTGGCTTTGATTATTCATTCTCTCATTCTTCTCTCTCCTCATATTTTTTTTCATTTTATTCAAGTTACAACTTATTTGTTTGCTGGTTCATATTCGTTTCCATAATTATGATCATTGCCAGAGATGGTTCAGTGTCATCAAAGCTGCTTCATCACTATCGTCGCACATGGATCATCGCATTGTCGGACCTGTTTCAGTTTTAGGTGTGACCCCGTCGAGACATCATCGATCATCTCGCCATCATCATTCGACTGCTATTCCAACACTTCAACAGATGTTGAGATGATTCTAGTATTCCAAATTGGGGGAAGTTAAATTGATGCATGTGATTAAATGTGATGAGGCTTAATTGGTTTATAGAAATATACATGCTATTTGGTTTAGTTCATGGATGATGAGTGATGTATCATGAAGAAAAAATATTCAATAAATAGAGTGTCAAATTTAACATGAAGTTTTAAAATGTTTTTTTTATTGTTTTGTTGTTCGTGTTGTAGGAAGAACAACACACAAAGACGAAAGTGAAGCAAATATGGCTAATGGTTTAGTTCTATTTTTTAATGGGAAACAGTAGCCAGTAGCCAACTCAATTCATAAACTAAACATGTTATTTAAAACTATCATTACCAATTTGATTCCATTCCATTGCAATACCAATACCGATAGTCATTTCAAAAAATAAACCAAACGACACCTTAGTCTCCAAGCTAAACACCAACTCCTCCCCCATCTTAGTTTTGGCCGAATTTCACTCCCCAAGCTTCCAATCATGAGGGGTGTGACACAAATAACAAGTCCATTAATTGTTATTTAGTAAGTCTATTAGTTAGTTATAACGTCTAACGGTATAATTAACTACCGTTAGTCATTTCGTTAAATATTAATAAAATTAATACATTTACTATAAATAAATTGATCATATTAATAAAATATTCCATCGGTATATGCGTGCGTGCCCCCAATAGGCTAACGTATTTCTAGTCGTATAGTTACCGATTATAGATTAAACACTACCAATAATTATATACGTGGTTACAAGGCGAAGGGCAACTCAACCTTCACGAAGGCCTAAAAGGAATCTTCAAAACGAGGCCTAGCCTTTCTATCAAATTTATTTTCTGAAAATCTTTATATAGAACGAATTAGCTATTTTTATGTGAAATCCTTGTTTTTTTCTAGAATCAATATGGTATTATAATTCATTTTCAATCAATAAAAGAGCTATTCCGTTTAATCTTTCTTGTGACATTTTCGATCTTACATAATTTTTAGATAATTTTAGTTTTGAAAAACTCCTCTCCGCAGTGGCAATTGTCACCAGAACGAAAAAGTTAGCTAATTATAAGGAAATAATTTAGATTTATAATATAGATAAGTATTGAAATAGGAAATAATCATCTCTCGAAATGTTTTCGGGGGTTTTTAGAATTTCATTGTCAACACTATCACCATTATAGTTCCTTTATCTTCAAATTTAAGTCCTACATTTATTTATTTAGCAATTTATTTAGCGAAAATTAATGCATCCTTAAATTTATAATCTCTATATTTTTTTTGAAAAGGAGCGCAAGACCTTTTAATTGTTTAATAGTTTTACTAATACAAATGTCTTTTGATTGTAAACTTTTGCTAACGAAATTGAGTTTTTTTATCTAATAACCTATATTAATAAGTAATATACACAACGGATATGGTACCAAAGAAATGCGTATGATGTTTTAATTAACATAAACAGTAAACAATTTACATACTTCTTGGTTCTTGATTTGAGCAACAACGAAGCTTAAAGAACACATTGTTCTTGATCTATAAACCCCACGAAACAATATTAAGACACTAAAGTAAGTGTCCTCTATGTGTATCTACACAATACGTCATGGATTACAACCCGAATGTTAGTTCTTGATCACGATCGAATAAACAAAACCCTAGGAATTGTTCGTAAGGATTTCGACAACCATAAAAGCTAAAAGGGTTATGAATTTTGGTTATAAGGTTTTTTTAGGGGAAGAGAAAATTTACCCAACTTATATCTAAGGGTATTCTATATATAAGGTGTCCAGAAGAATTTCCTAATTGCAATACAATAGTTTAGAGAACAAGTTAGGCTTGTTTCTTTTCCTTACAACTTTGGCCGCCCTTTATAATTCATATACTCCCTGTATATTGATTTTTGGACTTAACTATTTAACATGCATAATACATATTAATTAGACGGTCTTTCGTTAATTATTCGTCAAACGACTATTAACGAACTCCTGTTAAGTTGAATTAGATAAAATATAATAGTCATTTAGAGTTGTTTATCTATTTATATAGTGAGACTTTATTTTCTAGCACCATTTTAAGTGCGAGAGAATTTCAAAAACATGATTGCACACATTTCAACAAGTTGTATTTCTGCACATATGTTATAAAAGAACAAATATGTTTAAAAAAACATTATTGTTCTAAAGAATTTGAAATTGGAGGAAATTGGAAATACAATTTTTTTGAATGTGTTGCATGTATGTGTTTTTAATATAGGGTGCAATTGCAGTATTGCTGGCCGAGTGGTAAGGTTTTTTGTGAAGAAGTGGAAGATGTTCATGATGATACAGAAGAACATGATTGTGGATTATTACGATTATTATGATTGGTGTGTATGTTATTTTTTTGTGTTTGAGAGAAAAGAGGTTCTTCGCGAATTTAATAATTGGTGTTGCTGGAAAATATGAAGTCCTCCTTACTTTTTTGTTCTCCCTTCACTTTATCTTACATATTTATATATGATATTTAAGTTATCTTATGTATATATATTGATTTATATATATTATATTATAATATATATATATATATATGTGTATAGTTTATTGTTATATATTGTTCTGTTTATATTGTTATATATTATATATAATGGTTATATCTTGATGTATACGTGTGTGACTGCATAGGCTCATGTATCTCCGGCAATATATATATTTACTATGATACGAGCATATCCCAATGGAAGCAACACATCATACCAATAACCATTCATAACAGAAACTCAAAATCACCTAGTTCATGTTTAGCTAAAGTCTTTAAATCATGTTTTGCTTTAAATACGGTGCAAACTTTATTCAATGTTTATAAAGCATCTTTTATTTGCAGGGCTTGATATATTGGGCTTAATTTCTACAACTTGTATTCCTTAAAAGTAGAAACACAAATTTTTTGATCGTTTAAAATTTATCATCTAATTTAGGGCCTTACATAATCAAAATCTCTTAAGATAACGGCCAATAAAACATGTGAGTAACTCGTTATATATATAAGGTCCTGGAAAATCAGGGGACTTCAAAAATCGAGGGGCTAAAGCCGTAGCTTTAGTTGCTTTACCTTTAAACCACCACTGGACAAAGCTAAAGTTGATGACGTTGAATTTCACAGACTCGGCGCATATTTCTGGAATGAAGAATGACTTACATTTAAGTAGTAGTAACTAGTTGTTATGGCCATGGTTTGTTATCTTGTTCTGTTAGTGTTTATTCTTTCAGTCGAGACCATTGGATAGGCTAATGGAAATTGAACACTCAATGTAGCCGTTTTGTTGTTATTTTTGTTAAATTTACTCGCAGGTAACCTTTTAACAGAAAGTTAAAAAATAACTTTGTAAATCTAATAAATACCTCACATACTTTATATCATTATATATTATTTTTATAATCAAAAAATAACATACAATAAAAAACTCAATAAATGTATTAATTGATTATAATTTAATCCTACTAATTTATCTATAAGTTAATGAATCGGACATGAGAAAATATTATTTTAGAGAATGTATATTATTTATTTGAGTATTAATTTATGAGGTTTTTGCTGTATATATTGTTGCTATTTATAAATATTGTTATCATCATACTTTTATATATTAAATTAATGTATATGAAAGAAATTATATATATCAAAATCAAAGTTTTAATATGTAAATGAATACACGAGATTTTACATATACGAACAACTCATGTTACTACATATACGAACAACCCATGTTACTGCTAATAAAGATGTCTAAAAAAGTTTTTATTATTATCAACGTTCAATAACGACTAATGATATTCCTGTTTATAACTTTAACCCGTGGGTACATGAGTTTAAAAATTAGGGTTTTGCTAATGACAACCCTAAGGGTTGTGGTTAAGAGGAAACTTTTTATTACAATTGTTTATAAAATTTAAATTCAACCAATCACAATCAAGGATTAATTGTGTATTTACTAATTCTGATATTTTCTTTCTCCGGGATTACATCCAATCAAAATCATTCATAAGTTGTATTGTAATAAAAATTACTTGCTTAACGACAATCCTTAGGGCTGTTGTTAGCATTTCCCTAAAAATTAAATACGGCTAAAATTATTATTAACGAGAATATAAATATTAAATTTAAACACACGACTCACGGGTTACTGTGAGATGAAAATATATTCACTGTATTGTGTATAACACAACGACGCGTGTAATTAATTACTTTTTTTTAACTATCAACGTTCAATAACAACCAAACATAATTTAATATACCAAAATTAAAATTTATATGACGAAAATTTATTTAACAACTCCGCACATGTAACCGGACATCATTTACTATGTCAAAATTGACAAGATGAAAATTTATATTTTTTAACTAATTGTATTATCAAAATCGGATATTGTATACATTGATAATTATAATTTTGATGTGTTATGACTTATAGCGAAACACGTTAAGTAAGATTTATGTAAAAATACCATAAAATATTATAAATGTCTAACATTCTCATATTCATCTCTTTCTCTTTTGTGCAAACTTTTCTTTTTTAAAATTTTAAAAGGGAGACAGCAATTGCACTGAACACTTTAAATTCATTCACCTGAACCTGTTTGCCACTTTTGCCACTTCCACGTCAGATTGTACGGACGAAGTGTTTGTTTTTTAAATCACTTTAGTTCGAAATATTATTACGTATATTTTTAGATAAAAAGTTTTTTAGTTTGTCAAAGTTTCATCAACAAATTGTGGATTTAGAAATAATGCTGGTGAGCAAAACCTTGTCCCTCGTTTGATTTATTTTGTAACAATTACAGTCGTTGGTGGGATGTGGACTTCATGGAAGTACGATCGTTCGATGATTGGAAATCTTGGATTGCAAATCTTAGGATGCCTATTAAGCATAAAAGGCTGTTAGAAGGGGTATGTTTCGGGTTGTGGTGGCTAATTTGGTCTTTCCGTAATAAGTGTGTTTTTGGCGTGGATTCTCCACCTAAGGCGGCTATTTTTGAAGACGTAGTTTTGTATTCTTTTTATTGGAGTCGGTATAGATGTAAAGTGTCGTTTAGTTGGGTTGATTGGTTAAAAAATCCTCATCTTGTAACTTTGTAATTTTCTAGCTCCTTGCTAGTTTTGCTAATAAAGTGCCGTTAAAAAAAAACAATTACAGTCGAGAACATGTTGGTGAGCATTTTTTCACTGGACTAAATAAAATTAGTTATACCACTTTTTGTAACTATTTGTATTCTACTCACTTTTCTTGACGGTAAATCATTAACCATGAGTGATATAATTTATTGCCGATGCTAGAATATCAAGTAAGAATAATATAATGGCACGTGTAGCGTAGCGGGACTTGGTTTTTTCATTAGGTGCTACATGGCCAACATGTCAGTTTTTGGTGCGCGGGAATTCGAAATAGACAGGTTGCTTATGCGTCGTCGGGTATTGAGTTTGAAGCAAAGGACTTGGGCCTATTTATCCTCTAATAGGCTATTCGATCTATCTATAGGCTATCTAAGTAGCTCTTGCCAAGGGTTTCACAAAGGTTATTTTGGAGAAAGATTTAATATCGACACATTTCTACGTAATAGGGGGTTGTTGTATACCCGTTTGCTTTGTGTTTTCAGTCCTTTGTGCGGCGTGGTTGGAATACAGTGGCTCATGAATTAGCCGAAATTAGCTACAATTTAAGTCGAGCCACGGGTGGACCGTAATGTAACCCATTTCAATACTCTGTGAAATATTTATGTTCAATAAAATAAAATAAATACTCTTTGTAAAGCTACAAATTAAGTCGCTCAAAATTGGATTCCATATCAGATGGGCCCCAACCCAAACAGTTTTCCTCTATATAATCTCTTCTCAACCCTAATCTTCTCTTCATTCCTTCCTTCTTCACCTTCTACAAAACTAGGGTTTTTGGGCCACCTCAGCATTTCTTACACGTTTTTATCTCTAAAAGTCATTGCTTACTGATGCGGTATCTTCAAGATTCACATGCCATTTAACTCGATTTACAGTTTATGGGTGATGAGAATCTTGATGATGCTGCATCGGAAATCAATTGACTGCATCGATGTATAACGTACGTCTCGGTCATGATATATTGTGATGGATCATAGGTAATACTACTATGTTTTAAGTAATTAATATGATTTTGTGTATATAATCAGTATCATATATACTCCGTAATACCCTTGATGAGCTAGTTTATGTTGTTATAATTCATTAACCTTATTCTTGGATTGATATATATATGTATGTTGTATTGTTGTTCTTATTTTTCGTTATGTGGTTAATCCTTTCTTTGCTTCCTAGCTAGCTTTACATAATAAGTCAATGGTGCTTTGAGCATTGTGTACAAGATGGGATCTTAATTAGGTTATTCTTTTTTCTATTTTGAAGAGTAATTAACAAATTCAAACCACATATACACCATTTAATCGTTAAGTTTACTTTCTATAAAGAAAGTAGGTGTGGAAACAAGCGGAGCCGAGTCCAAAGCCTCACGGCTTTTTTATATATATAAAGTTGGAGCATGTTTTGAGCCTCATATTTGAGCTCGAGCTCGGCTTGTGAAAATTTTCACAAGCTCGAGCTCAGCCTGGGCTAGACTTACTTATATAATAATGCTTTACAAACGCTTGTTAATCGCACTAGGCTCGAGTTTGCTTATTCTTAGAAGCTCGAGCTCGCTTATTTTTTGTATAATCTATACATTTTTAGGGCCCATTTAGGCTCGAGAGCTTGATCGATCTTAATATATAGAGCTTGGGCTCGAGCTCGATTATTAAATGAGCCAAAACTGTTGGAATTAGTAGACATTAAGATCATATTAACTATTAATAAATACGAGCACGCAGCGGAAGACTAGCACGTAAGATCATTCACATAGTCATATAAATTAACATAATAATAATAAAAGAAAAGCGTACCTTTTAGCAAATCTTGAATTAATAAATCAAGAACAATATATGATCAAAGTATGATCTCTCTTTGGATTCGTACACACGTTTGTTAGCGATTCAATTAGAATGCTAGTTCTTTTATAAACAATAAGCAAAACAACTTACTTTAAGTTGATTAATCAAATCGGTTTTCCCACTTGGTTGGGTGTAGCCGATTGACTCAACAAGAGAGAAGGGGAAGAGAAAAGAAGTTTTGCTTTTAGGGTTTCACCAAAAGATATATCAAAACAATGAGCCTTGATTTGTTTATATAGGCATAAGGAATTTGTTATAAGGAAACAAATTCCCACCTCCTCTTGTTGAGGTATAACCGGCCCCAAACACAAGCCCACAACCCAAGCCAAAACTTTCCTTTTCTCATTATTTAACATTAAGTCCTTTATGTTAACATTTAACGACCGTTAAATAAATTCCGTTAAGTAACTAATTAATTAACGACCGTTATCTTATTATTTACACAATTAATATAAATTAATTAATTATATTTATTGAATCCAAACGCTATCGTGTGCGTCTCCAAAGGCCCGAGTCGCATTCCGGACATATATTATTTACGTGTACATTCTTTCAGCTCCCACTTGGACATGTAACATAATATAATATAATAACATTGGTTAGCGTCTAGCAACACGCCAATGCTCCCGGATACTCTCGAGTGTAGTTTCCCAAAATACATTTAAATGATTATTCATTTACAATCCCTTTGTTTCTCAAATGCCATGCTAAAATAGATATGGATCATAGTCATTCTATTTAAACAATTTTGTTTCTCGTGTTTCATAATTAAATCAAGATTACCAATCTAATCGGGACAAATCCAGATTACCATTGGGTCTGGCCAGACACACATCTGATTAATTAAGCGAGGGGCCCAGTAGCATTATTATTTCAATCCAGTTGAATGAACAAATTCTATCTTGACTACAAGTATCTTATCATATATTTCTGAATACTTATGAATATAGTCTTTATGGCTACCTTGTTACGGGTAGTTTTAGAAGTATATCAAAAAGTACCATCCACATACATAAAACTAACTTGCATCTCAAGTCTAAGGATTTAGTAACGTAAATCATTTACAAGTTTCACTTGATGACGACGATCCATAAAGTGAGTGACTTGCGTTGGAGAAGTCCGACATGCAAATCTATTGAATATCGTGTGAGATGGAGAACCGTTCTTTAAATATTCTACGAATATAACCAAACACTCAAATATGTCTTAATTCAATTATATTCCCATATAATTGATCGACATAGACTATTTAGAATAACATTTTATTCATGGATTAAACATGCAAAAATAGGACCAATAATTATAATGAAAACGAATCATATCAAATACTTCAATTCATAAAATAACATTGTTTAACAATATCCTTTATCCAAATACTAAAATACAGATTACATGAAACTACTAGCAGGACGAAGACCCATGCTTCTAGCATGTCGAGTAAGCTTAGGACCGGCTAAGGCTTTCGTAAACGGATCAGCTAGATTTTCATCTGTATGAACTTTAACAATATCAATTTCGCCAGTTTTAATGCACTCACGAACATAATGATATTTTCTTTGAAAGTGTCTGGCGCCTTTCTGAATTCCTGATTCTTTGGCTATGATAATTGCAGCAGAATTGTCACAATTCATCTTTATCGGATAGTCATTTGAAGGAACTACGCCAAGTTCATCAATAAACTTCCTTATCCAAACAGCTTCTTTTGCAGCTTCAGAAGCAGCTATATATTCAGCTTCTGTGGCATGTTGTGCAGTAGTACTTTGTTTGGAGCTTTTCCATACAACTGCGCCCCCATTCAAAACGAAGACATACCCAGTTTGAGATTTCGTGTCATCTCTATCGGTCTCGAATCCAGCATCACAATAACATTTAACTTGCAGTTCTGCTTCAGGATTACCACCATACACCAAAAACGTGTCTTTAGTATTTCTTAAATACTTAAGAATATTTTTCACAGCAGTCCAGTGAGCTTCACCAGGATTCTGTTGAAATCGGCTTGTGATGTTTTGCGCGAACGCCACATCAGGTCTTGTGCACCTCACAGCATACATAATGGATCCTACAGCCGAAGCATAAGGAACATTTTGCATACGCTTCATCTCTGCAGATGTTGTAGCACATTGAGATTTATTTAAATGAAGATCAACTTGCATTGGAATGGAACCACGTTTTGAATTATCCATTCTATATCTCTTAAGGATTTTGTCAAGATAAGCATTTTGACTTAATCCAATCAACCGCCTTGATCTATCTCTATAGATTTTTATTCCAAGAATAAACGCCGCTTCTCCTAAATCTTTCATAGAAAAACACTTACCAAGATAGTCCTTAACTTCTTGAAGACTTGGTATATGATTTCCCATTAATATTATGTCATCAACATATAAGATTAGGAAAATAACGTTACTCCCACTAGCCTTTTGATATACACATGGCTCATCAAGATTTTGATGAAAACCAAACTTTTTGATTTCCTCATCAAATCTCTTATTCCAGCTCCTAGATGCTTGCTTAAGTCCATAAATGGATCTTTGAAGCTTACATACTTTACTGGGATGATTAGGATCAATAAAACCTTCAGGTTGTTCCATATAGATTTCTTCTTCTAAGAAACCATTCAAGAACGCGGTTTTAACGTCCATTTGCCAAATCTCATAGTCATAGTACGCCGCTATAGCTATGAGAATTCTAATAGCTCTTATGTCGGCAACAGGTGAAAATGTTTCCTCATAGTCAACACCATAAGTTTGAGTGAAACCCTTTGCAACAAGTCGAGCTTTATAAATGTATACCTTGCCATCCATATCTGTCTTCTTCTTGTAGATCCACTTACTTTTAACAACTTTTGCATTTGGTGGAAGCACTACAAGTTTCCAGACTTTATTATCATTCATGGATTGCATTTCCTCGTTCATAGCAACAAGCCACTTTTCGAATTCAGGGTCCGATAAAGCTGCTTTATAATTAGCAGGTTCATTAAGATCCCCTAAACTGTGCTCTTCAACTTCAATATTGAAGGACAGTCGATCTGGATCGATCTCTACATTTAGACACAATCGATCGATAATGATATCACTATGTTTTAAGAAGGTGTTATATATTTTGTAATTTTTATGCCTGTTAAGATCTAAAAACGCTCGCACTTCTTTTTGTAATTTTAGACACATCTATAATTACGTTAGCATTGTAGAGGGACATTACAAGATACATTGACAATTCCTGCAGTTTTAGTTTGTTAATATCAATTCTTCATAAGACTTTTAACAAATTTAAGAACTTCAATTTCTAAGACTTAATGTAGTCATCACATTCCATAAAATGATGGTGTCTTATTAAACCTTCTAGGTTGGAGTCTTATTGAGTATAATCCTTCCAAGACATTCTCAATTCAACACCTTGACAATATTTTGGAGGTAAATATATTTAAGTTATCTATATCAAATAATTCAATGATTTTGATTCAAAACTCTAGACAAACATGAAAAT
Source organism: Tanacetum coccineum (assembly GCA_026074375.1). NCBI lineage: Eukaryota > Viridiplantae > Streptophyta > Magnoliopsida > Asterales > Asteraceae > Tanacetum > Tanacetum coccineum. The sequence goes on from BQNB010030499.1 coordinate 23,207, forward strand.
TGTATACTAATGAGTAATCTATTTGAGACATTATAACCATCTTTTAAAATAACTATATTCTTAAGTATATACTAATCAATTGTGTCATACCAAATTGAATATATAGTATTTAAAAAATCTATTTGCATGCAATAATGTGTATGGATTTAACTAGTTCAACAACTTTATCTATGTTAACTATACATTATTTTGCCTTTGAACAATTCCAAAAACTTTTTGTCATGTTATATCCCAGAAGATATAGCTACTCACTTTTGTTTATAAAGGTCTTTTAACAATTAACGGACTTTTAAGTTATTATTATTTACAATAATCATAAACATATTAAACTAAAGTAATTCTGAACACCACTCTTGCTTCAGTAGTAATTTCAAGTTAAACAAGATTACTTCATTATTTGAGACATTCCAAGAGCACATAAACCTTTTACTCGAAGTAGTCTTTAAATCGAGATTACTTCATTATTTTGGACATTCCAAAAACATATAAACATTTTACTTGAAGTATTCTTTATTTCATATCTGACATATGTTCTTACCCTTACGGTTAAGAAACCTTTAATCTAATTACCTTTAATCAATGGTTTTTTGTCATGTGTTGTACATGCACATTATAAAGATTTCTCCCACTTGCATGGCACAGACATCATACAATAGTTTATACAATCACTGACATTCGTTCGATTATATGGACAATAATGGATATTATGTCATAGATATTAGCGTTACAAGTAGTGATAGAACACTTTGTTTAATAAGAAATAGTGCACATACTTCATAAACAACCAAGAGTGGTCTATAGTTTAAAAAATTATGCATTATCTCACGACATTCCAGAAATATTTGGGTTACTACCAAGATAAATAAACCTGTACGCCCAATAAAATTTGACAACATTATATTAATGTCTTGTTCAGAAATAAATCATGATGCTCCCACTGGATTTGACAACATTACAAGTGTTCCATAACCAGTGAAAACAAATTTATTTTCCAACTTTCTTTGAAATCTTAATTGGTAGCAATGTTACCTTGGATATCCAATAAATATCACTACGAGATGAGAGACTATCCATTAGTGCTATTTATTAACTTGAAAATTGGGCATGCAATTTCCTCCTTAATTTTGATTAAGACAAACAACTATATACATTATACTAGTTTGCCTTTACCACTTTTGCGGTAGTATTGGTATTTCCTAATCAAGAACTCATAAAACATCTGACATTAAGATGTTATCAATATAGCTTTAATAATTTATTTCTCTAGTTATCCAAAAAAAAAAAAAAAAAAAAAAAAAAAGACAAAAAAAAAAGAAAAAAAAAAAAAAATAAAATAAAAAAAAAAAAATAGAATGTACTTATATTTTCAAAGTACAACAGCCACGAAAAAGGTGATGATGAAATATAGATGAAAAATAAGTCCACTAGCAATCTACTTAACAATCTTAAGTATTCTATGATTTTGATTACATTAGGGACAATTCCAACTTTCCAATTATAACTGTCAGAGCAAGAACGATATTAGGAATTAGTCTCCATGTTCCTTACAAGGAAAGAGTCCTCGGTTTGACCTTCTTTGAAAAGAAACAAACATTGTTTATTGGTTTTTAAAAATCGTTGCATTAAAACTATTAATAGAATCGCAAAACTCAATTTAAGTATTTTCAATAATACTTCTATTTAAAAAAAAACCCATGCTTAAAAATAAACAATTATTTTCGATAAACTAGGATCCACCTAGACATAAAACCACCTACACCGCATCAGTTGATCTGCTAGTGATTGATGGTACCTCAAGGGGGTAATTTAACGTTTAATAATTGCATCCAATGCAACTCCTACATTATGGGATTCTCATTAAAGTACAGCACATGTGCAACTTTCAAACGTGAAAAAGTGAGCATAGTTTATCCATCATAGGCACGTTTAAGGTCACACCTATCAAAAACTTGCTTAAGACGTCCAACAAAAACGTGACTGTATAGCACTTAACGCTCACTAATAAGTTCATTATAACACTTGGGTTACAAAACCATAAATAAGTCTCACTAATCATGGAACAGTAAGTGCAAGTGTTTTTCTAGTTGGATGGCAAAAAGACTTAGGTTTTAAAGGGTATAAATTTTGACGTGTCAAAACCATATACAAAGAGAATGCAACATCTTGTAGACAATGAATTTTAATAAAAACTTTAATTTAAAAACACATTATGAACTATAAAATTTGCTAGTCTAGTCATGGAAATTTATAATAATCGGATGAAAGCCGAATCCACTTTTGACTTTTTGCATTATATAGTCCATAATAAATTTTATTTCGATAATCATTAGTCATGTTTATATATTTATTTTTCGAAAAACCATTTGCTTTGATGTACAATACATAACAATCTATCAAAAACAAACAAATAAACATAGACAACTAAAATATATATCTGATTAACACATTAATCACATACCACAAACATACACCAATTGATGATAACCTAAAAAAACTATGTGATTAAATTAAAAGACACATACATGAAAACTGTCAAAACAATTTAAATTTCACTTCAGGTCACGTCAGAGTGTAGCTAGAGTCTTCTCGAGCCTTAGCTCAAAACTACAAAGTTGTAGATCTACGAGTCGTGGACCACCCACAAAAATTTCAAATTTTTTCGATATCGGATGAATTTATTATGAATTTTTTACTAACAGGTGTCATAACACTTACGAAAAACTAAAATTCAACTAATACACATCAAGATCCGATTTTTTACATCATCATGCATGTTAAAACAACTTAACGAAATATTATACATTCATATATCAATATATCACAATACAGATAAATGTCCTCAACCATGTAAGCTTGCAAGATTCACACCATGATCTCAATCAATTAACATTTAAATAAAACGAGAAGATTCATATTAACGATTAATACAATACCGATTGTTTAACATTAAACTGACGATATCATCAAATAAAAAATTGCAGTCATCTTAGGGTTTGTTCTACGATTAAATTAAATTAAACTCAAATTAGGTTTATGAACACAAGATCATCAAATACAAATTAAGACAACATTAAAACCTAGCCATTTTTAACGTTCTTGATAATAATAATGTAATTTATAGATCTATATGACCGGCTCTTGACGCCACTGTTAAAATTAGTAGACATAAAGACCATATTAACTATTAATAAATACGAGTACGCAGCGGAATATAAACACGTATGAATCTCAATATAGTCATATAAATTAACATCACAAGAAAGTAAAAGAAAACTGTACCTTTTAGCATTCTCAATCAGAAACAATAAAGATCAAAGTTTTTTATGATCTGTATTTAGTTGTGTGTGACTTGTACTCGTCTTGTATGATCACGGACCGGAAAAATGAGTTGGATTTAGATACGAATTTTTTCTCCTTTTCTTTCACTAACACATTCTATTGCTTACGAATTTATCGAAGAAGCATCGCCGAGCATAGATAAATTATATCATGGACATTGGACAATATTGGTTTTGAAAATTCAGAATCACAAGAAAATCATATAACTATTCGTATAAGTTTTTTTAGACACGTTTATAAGATGAGTGATACTTAGATGTGTGAAAAATTATTCCAAGAAAAAAAAATTACGTTTAGTTTCAGGTTGCTTAACATCTTCGGCATTAGAAGATATATTTCTGGGCTTTTCAGTAGCCCAAATTCTTTCACTAGGCCTATCAAGTTCCAGTTTGTTAATTGAAAAACCAGAATTTTAGCAAATAAATTCTTTGAAGTAAGCAGGTTTGTACCCCGTGTTTCAATACCTTTGACTAAAAATTCTTTGCGTGTAAATAGTTTGGAATTTTATTAGATTAAATAAGCACTTAAAAGTAAGCAGGTTTGTTTATTTTAACGATAGAATTTTATTAAAAAAGAAGCTACCAAGAAGCTAGACTAGAAAAAAGATTACATAGAAGATATGGCGATTGACGGGTCATTTAACCACGCAACCCATTTAACATTAAAGTTCCTACATCTATTGTTAACCCAAAGCCAAGTTTGAGAAACAATGTTATCAAAAATAAATCGTTATAGAGGCTTCTTTAAAGAGAACAAAACCGCATTTATGTACTTTCATATATGCCACCACAAGGAGAAGAACAAGTCTTCCAAGGCAAGCTTTTGGAGGTTGTTGAGCCGAAGACCATTAAACCACGATTCCCAGGAAAAGAGATCTATCAAATTAGTGATATCAATATTCCACCATCGACCAGGCAACTGAAACAAATCCAACGCCATCGAACAACCAAAGAAGAGATGATTACGAGATTCCATTGCATTCCCACAATTCGGGCACAACACACAAGGAACGTCCAAGCCTCTGTTAGAAAGATTAATCATTGTAGGGAGCTTATCAAGAAACATATGCCAAGCAAAAACATTAAGCTTTATAGGGAGCAATTTGGACCATCTCGTAGAGGAGGAAGAGGTAACGAGCCAATGCTTATCTATCCCTTCCCTAGCCGATTTAACTGAAAAATCACCATGACCATTCAATGTCCAAGACCAACGATTGTTGGAAGAGGATAGGACAACCGAAGAAAGAAAAAAAGAGAGCTCCTGGAATTGAGACTCTTCAATACCACCTCTAGGACATCTTCGAAAAGAAACCACAAAGTTTGGATTTTGGAACTTTTGCGCAACTGAAGCATCTTTTTGAAGATCCAAGTTAAACAACGTGTTAAATTATTACCATTACCAATCACTTTGACGCAAACATCACTAAACCACTTGTCGTACCAAAAAGTTAGAATTATTACCATTACCAATCACTTTCTTGCAGAACCCCAAAAGATCCATACCCTGAGATTTAAGACTAGCGACTGCTTTATGAATCGTGATCTAAATAGAACAACCAGTACATGTCGGGGGAGGCTGATCAAAAGAGCCATTAGCACCATGAATAGCTTTGATGACACTAAGCTAGAGACCTAATTGAGAAGACAAAAAGGCCAAATCTATTTAAACAACAAAGCACGGTTAAGAGCATACAAACTACTAACCCCTAACCCGCCATATTCTTTTTGCGCCATAACTTTACCCCAACAAACCTAAGTCCTTTTACGCTTATCTATCTCCGCCCCCAAGAAGAAAGAATTACGTAACCGTTCAAGATAAGATAGGACTCCGTCTGGGGATTTAAACAATGACATATAATACATAAGGAGGGATCCTAAAACCGATTTTAAAAGAGTAAGTCTACCTCCCACCAATAAGGATTTAGCTTTCCATTTGGAAAGCTTGATTGTAATCTTTTGAATAACCTCATTTCATGAATTGATACGCGCCATATTAGCAACCACTTTCACACCGAGATAGAAAGATTCTTTAAAGGTAGACAGATTCTTGACGGGCATCTTATTCTTAACCAGATTGTTTCTTGTGTAAATCAAGGAAGGAGCAAGCTCTTTTGTTTAAAATTGATTTCTAAAAGGCGTTTGATTCGGTTAGATGGGATCATCTTGATGATATCCTTGGTAAAGTTGATTTCATGAATTGATACGCGCCATATTAGCAGCCACTTTCATACCGAGAATAAGACGATTAGCTAAAATTTTGCCAATAAGTTTATATTGACACCCAATAATATTAATAGGATGAAAATCACTAAGATGTTTAGCATCTAATACCTTTGGGATTAAAGCAATAAACGAGAAATTACAGCCATTGGGGAAAATACTCGAGTTGAAGAACTCCTTCACTACATTTGGCACGTCATTACCAACTAGGGGCCAATTTTAAAAAAACTCAAATGTAAATCCATCAGGACTCGGAAAATTTTCAGACCCACAATCCCAAACCGCCTTTCTATTTCATCGACAAATATATCCCCTTCCAAATCATGAAAAGCATCAGCACCCAAACGTCTAGAAAAGATACCTTCCATAGGAACACGAGACGAATCAGGAGCAGAGAATCTGTTTGAAAAATGGTTGTAAAATTCTCTATTAACACGATCGGGATTATCAATCCACTCGCCATCTACAAGAATGCCTTTGATGGCTTGTTGACGTCTTTTCTTGTTAACAATACCGTGAAAGAAATTAGAATTCTCTTCCCCCTCAATAGCTCATTTAACCTTAGCTTTTTGCACCATATGAATAGAAATCGTACGATCAATAACGCCAATATCATGAAAAGTCTTTACACGATTTAGCAAGTCGTCAGGAAGACTCTCTCCTTTGTTGAGACGCGAGTCAATATCAAGTAAATAGTCTTGGAGAACTCTACAATCGTGCTCCCTGATACTCTTTGTTATCCTAATATATTTAATCCATTTTATAACACAAACACAAAAGATGGTAGAAATCTAGAGAGAGGATGAGAGTAAAAGTAGAGAGAAGAAGAAAGGTGGAAGGAAGGAAAAGTATTTTCTTACTAAGTACACAATACCAACCCAACACCCTCTCCACATAAGGAGGGTTGTATTTATAGGCTCACCACATATGGGACGCTTGTTGTTCTATGTTGGATCGGGCTTGGCTTGTGTTGGGCTTTGGCCTGAAACATGGATAATATTAGCCTAAAGTCCAAGCCCGTAAAACCCGACTAGCCTATTACAACATATATAATATGATGACCGCGACTTCCTAAATGTATGACCGAAACTTCCTTGTTTGACTCAATATTTTGAGGCTAACAATCTCCCCCAAAGTAAGGTCATTAATTTTGTGCTCTTATAATCTTGGTCTTTATCTTTGTTGTAGTTGGCTCTGTTCCTTCATGCTTTGTGATCTTTGAACTAGAGCCTTCGTCTTTTAACTTTGAGTTCTTAAGATCTTTAACCTTGCATCATCATCCCTGTCTTGAATCATCATGATTTGACATTCTTGATCATCTTGTGCTTTTGATCAACATGCTCATATTTGTCTTGAAAGCTTGCAATCTCGAAGTTTGTGATTATCAGAGTTTCAGAAGAGTATTATGACTTGTACTTGAGCTTTTATCATGTATTTATCTTTGTCGATTGATAAATATGAGCATGTAGTAATGAATCTGACTTAGCTGGAATGAGGCTGCAATACCGACGTTTGTACCTGCATTTGAATGTTAGTAATAAAAAACAGATATGGACGAATATGGCTTTGCATTCGTCAAGATTCGGTAGCAATAACCTCCGGTTCCGTGAGAACTGACCTGTGATCAGGTAGGTTCAATTGGAAGAATCTCCTTGACAGGATTTCCAGCTTAAAGCGTAGGATCTTCTGACACAGGTGTATTAGATTCACCATGCTTGCTTATTCTCATTACCCGAACGTCTCAAAGCAGACATCACAATAAGAGTGAATAAGTTAGTTACTATCTTACTGATTAAGTCGTCAATTCATATAGAATCTTGCAAGTCACTTACCGCAGTGTTGTTTGATGTTGACAGTAGAAGGATTTCCATTTGTTAGTATGAATACTACAGAGTATCACTCTAAATGTTCTGGCAAGATCACAAGGATAATGCATATGACTCTCTGATACCAATTGTTGTATATTGATGAACAACAAGTGTTTTACATGAATTGTGTCATAATGAGATTTATATTGTTTATATCTCTTGGTTCTAGACTCGATTTGTGCACATTAGTTTTAGTAATCAAAGGCTGGAGGTGACATCCACGTATTCAATATCAACAATCTCGGAGTGAGATGTCAATAGATAATGTATGTATCTCCACGACAAGTGAGACAAGTATCTTTTGAGAGAAACTTAAATGGTTGGGAAGGGTTGTGCATTGCATCACTAGGTACATGATGACTTTCTTTAATACCAGACATCATCTTGGTGATATATGATAGCATATGTATTGACCCGGTTTCTGCCTAATGTGTGTAGAGGGCTTCATTCTTTTCACCATTTATCCATACATTTCTTTTTCATTCTTCAACCCCTTTAATGTTTACCAAGACATCATTACTATCACCATGTTGTAATTGTTCCGATGATAACTCATGTCTTAGTCAACATTTTTCTATTATTCTCATTCATCTTCAATCATACCTAAAGACTTCTAATCTGACTATGGAATGTCCATGGGTAGATCTCTCTAGTTCTAGTTGGATCATTAGACTTATACCTAACCTTAACCACCTTATGACTTCATCAACGTCGTGAGTTAATTGGTTGTTGGGTATAGTGATCGAAACCATAAAACCTTGAAAAGCAATCAAAGTGTTTGATAGAAATCAAGACGTTTTTAACACTTTGAGAGTTTTACTTTTTGAAATACTCCCCTGACACATGTGCGTCGAGATTCGAAATTGTTTCAAACATGTGGCAGAAGTTGTGCACTTAGAGTCTTAAAGATCACATTCTTCTGTATCATATTTTAATCACATTTTCTCCCCTTATCGAAAATAATAAATATTTTAGTATTTTAGATCCTAATTGATTAAAATTTGAGACATGAAAAGTTTCAAGGGAAGAAAAAGATCACACAGATTCGCAAGAAATATTAGAAAGGTTTTGAAAAACGTTCCATTAGCTCCCATTTAACAATATATGTGAGATACCATATAATGAAAAATTTGACACCACCAGATCACAAATGATATGAAACCACATATATGTTGAAGATGAAGTGAAGATGCCTTATGTGAAAACATATTCTTGTGAACAGTGGTGCCGAAGACATGAGCACACATTTTGAAATGACATTGATAAGGTATTAAAGAATTGTGCTCAGTCTCCACATATATTTGACACTGAAGTACCACATTTGAATTCCACTGAATATTTTGGATACATAAAAATTGACATTTATGAAATATATCCAATAACATAAAAGGCTTTTGGTTTTAAAAGCCCCCCTTCAATAATTGATCCACATAAATATGACATTTTTGAGAAAATGGATACCAAAATTTTGAAAAATTATTTGAGGAAGGGAGTGTTGAACACACAATTTGAAAGATACCACAAATAATATACCATATATTAACAAGATACCACAAATTATTAAATATTATGAAAAGAATTTGACATTGAAAGTTTTTTTTGAAAATTGTGTTCAACGATTTTGAAACCACATGACAGAAGACTTCTCTTTTATTTTAGAGTAAACACTCCCTTATGACGTTTGGATCCGGGTTACAATGTAAAGTGATTACAAACCATGTCATGAGCTCAAAACTTTGATTGTTTTGTATAATAGATCAAGACCTAGAAAATTAACTTTCTCGTTGACAGGATAAGTTATCTTTACATATACACTTTCCTTACATTGAAGTCCGGGTTATGCACTAAAATGTACATAAGCCATAGAGAAAATTAGAAATGACATGTTTTAAAGCGTTTAAACTTTTGCTCGAACTTCATTTACACACTCGTGTCAATATTAATCGACACTTCTAGGTACGTAAATGTTATCGATTCCAAGAGACATGTCGAGAAGATTCTTTTTAGTATTTTTTAGATTTTCTGATTTTGTATTTTGTTTTTGAAAGATTTTCTATTTTTCTATTTTATGTTTTTTAAAATTTTAATAAATAAAAAATAAAGAGAAAAATAAAAAATATTTACAAGTCAAAGTATCCATCAGAAGTGACAATTGGTCATGGAGTTGAAGTAGATGAAGATGAATCATGTTGTTGTTGACGTTTATCAGATGCATCAGCAGATGTAACAGCGAAAGACTTTGAAACAACTTGATTTTCTCCATTGAAATATTCGTCGAACAAAGGATCGAATAGACATTCTAACTCTGTCATTGATGTCATGACTATCATATCTGTTGCAGGAACTTCTATTGATGTTGTGGTGCGAGGCTTAAACCATTGTGTTCAAACATCATCTTTCTTTTTCATCAGTTTTGAATCCCTTGTAACACTGGTTTATGAGATATCAGCCTTTTTAGCAACCACACTCTGAGATGTTCCTTCTTGACATTATATGATGTACCTACACTTAAATCAATACTTTGTTTTATCTGAACAATAGTTGACGTACCCGCACTTAAATCTAGAGTTTGTTTGCATTCATGAATTTTAGAGATATCTAGACTGGAACCATGTGTGTGTTCACTGTCAGCCTTGCTTGTACAAGAAGTGAATATCTTTCCTGTAGGAACCTACCTAAGACCAATAATTTTGAAAATTCTACACGTGGGTTTCCACCTAAGACAAGATCTAGGATTCACAGTTTTCTCATGCACAACGGAAGACTTATTGGGTGAAAATCTATGTCCTGTGAAGATCTGCCTTACAGGTTTCTGAGTATGACTCTTCTGTTCTACGGGTTTGTTACTGTTTCTGGTCTTGTGGGGTTGTATCTTAGCATGAGAATTCACCCTTTTCAGGAATTTTGTTACACAAGCATCGTGGTTTACTTTAAAGACACATTTCTGACAAGTCAAGCAAACAAAGTGTTAGGAGTTAGAAAAAGAACTAGAATTCCTAGAGTGGTCTGCTTTGGGCACAACTGTAATTGTTACGCAACTACTCTTAGATGTAGGCCAATTCCTAGTCATTTGATTTGTGCTCCTAGGTTTTGGTTTGCTACCATTAGTAGTGTTTTGTAATTTGACAAAAGGCATCACCCTAGTTTTTGAATTCCTATCTATTTCTTGTATCTTTTTCTTAGCTTCCTCTAGATAGTGAATATGAACCATGTCATTTGAACTAAATCTTGGCATGTTCTTTGAGCAATTCCTAGATTCGCTAGATGCAATCACGTGATGAGGTTTTGCAAAAGCAGATTGTCTTTCCTTAGGCAAATAATGTGTAGTGACTGGTTTTGACAAACCGTTTTTCACATCAACTTAGGAGGCAAACCGTGGTTATGAAAATTTAGATCGTTCAGATTTAAACGCATTCGGTTTTCTAACAACCGATTGGTTTCTGAGTAGTTGTAAAGTTGGTTTTTCCAAGATTGATGGTTTTGCAAACTTAGTTTCCACACCATTTCCTTTTAACTTTCTTAATTTGTTTTTCAAAGCAGCAATTGCAAAAACCTTTTCCTAAATTTGAGCTTTCAAATCAGCATTTTCAATAGACTTTTTGTTCAGTTGGGCAGTTAGAAAATCATTATGGTCTTTGGTCTGAACTCGTGTCTTTTTGATAGAATCATAAAGATCTTTGTAAGTCTTTTTTTAATGCTCTTTTTCCATATTTAAATGCTCATTTTCTATAAGTAATTTAGCCACACTATGTTCCAATTCGATGTTAATTGTTTTAGTTATATCTATGTCATGTTTAACCTTGGCTTCTTTACTTTTTACTTTTGAAAATTAACCATGTTGCCCTGATTTTAAAGATTGATTTTGACATTTAAGTTCAAGAGCAATACAATGTGCTTCCATTCTTAAAAAATCTTTTTGAAATTGGGCAATGGTCTTTTTGAGACAAATATTTTCTGACTCGAGAGATTGGTTTGAAAGTTCAGTTGTTTGATTTGCATGTAATGGATCAAGCAGAGGACTTTTAACTTGACATTGTTCAGTATACTGGTCAACCCCTCCTTCATTATTTAATTCAGGTTGCACAATATGTTGTTGTCCTGTAGCAAATATATATTACATTCAGTAGTCAATTGTACTTCATCCATTGGCTCTTCTTTGTATACGGTCTGATATCTGCATCATCAGCATATGTATCATTCCCTGACCTGTTGCTTTCATCTTGCACTTCTGATTCTGTCCCACTGCTTTCTGTGACAACCAAACCAACATCCAATGCTTTACCCGTATCAACCTTACTCTCTTGTGTCTGCATCTATTTTTTATTCACCCTTCTATCATACTGTCTTTGATGACATGTTCTTTCAGCAATTGACTTCTTAACATTACCCATGTGTTAGAGTATTGTATCTTTGAAATGTTTAACCTCGATTTCAGTGTATTCAACAAAGTACTTGTTTGTCATTTGACTATCATAATCCTAAGAAAACAACGAATCGATGAACTTATGAAATTGTCTGCTGATCACTCAAAAGGCTGCCATGGATCCATCTTCTTGAAATTTGTCTTTGTCAAGTTGCTTTTGTAGTTGATCTACATTGAGACACATCGTATATGTGAAAGTATCATCATCTTGACCAAAGAGTGTCACAAATGCCCGTTTAAATCCATGTTCGATATGAGTGCCTTTTAACTCTTCTTTTAAAAGAACTTGAAGGTGTGAATGAAGAGATCAAAAATATGTCATGAATCTCTCTTTTGCTTTTGACATCTTATATGTAATTGCATGCACATCTTTTGTTGCAGAATCCAAGCTGCTATCCTTTACTGATTTGCTACATGGAGTCTTTGTCCTACAGTTTTCTTTCCCAGAGCCGTTGTTTCCTATGATGACTAAATCAACATTTAATGCTTGAATGGTATTTGACTGAACTTCTTGAGCCTGCAACTTCTTTTCATTCAACAATTGTTGAATCTCTCGTTCATGAAGTATTGTTTCAATCATATACTTCTCAATGAAATTGATAACGCCTTTATTATACATGTTTTTGGCAACGTTATTTTATCTATTTATATTATTTCTCATGAACTTTCGATACTTAAAAGCATGAAATATGTGCAGGTTTACTTGAAGACATCTCAAGCTCAAAAGACTAAAGACACAAGCATTTTACACCTTACGGAAGAAAAGTAGAAGAAAATAAATATTAAATAAAAAATGAAGCCAAGTACGCCACACTTTACCCAAGTACGCCGCACTTCAGGTCGAATAAATAAAGGACAATTAATACCCTAAGTACGACGCACTTCTACATCATGTGCGCCGCACTTCATCTCAACATTAAAGTTCTACGCATTAAAGAGCCAAGTACGCCGCACTTCTCAAGGAAGTGCGCCACACTTTTGCCCTGGCCCAACCTATAAATAGAGAAGAAATTCTCTCATATTTCACACAATCCATTACAACACAATTCAAACACACTTCTCAATAATCTTCATCAATCCCTGGAGTTTAGCACGAATTCCGGCGAAGAATGAAGATCATCATCGTAGTATTTAGTTAAATAAAGGTTTTTATGTGAATTTGTACTTGTAAAGGTGGTGTTCAATCCATTTCTCAATCTTGATTTTGTATGTTTCTTGTTTCTCTATTCAACCTTGTTATTATGAACACCATAGCCATGAGAGGCTAAACCTCTTATGACTACTTGGTGATGTTAATATAATAATTAAGCATTTGGTATCATTTCGATCTTATAAATCTTAAGCTTATTTTACAATCCTATCATATTTAATCTTGTTAAACTTGCTCATCAACTTTGATTATATACGTATAATGGTATAGGTCGAAAGACCCGTTGTGCACTATATAATTTTAAAGATTTGTCTATGATCTTTATCATTCGATTGAAGAAATTTACTTATGTTATTTGATAAACAAAATAGATTTGATATAATAGTAACTTGATTATTTGAGTGACACATTTGATTAAGTTAAACCAAGATAAGTCTTAAGTTGAAACCAGTTAATTTGTGAAAACGCTTTCTGACGAGAAATCCTTTTTATAAGTTAAAGTCCTAAAATTGAAGATCGAGATTACTACTATTGATTATGAATTATATGAAACTATCAGAGTAGTCATATTTCTTTATTATTGAATCTATCTTAAAAGTTATTAATAATTATTTTAAAATTTCTCATTATTCGAACACTAATCAAATCTCTGTGGATGACCTGGTCTTACCTGAAATATTATACTACATCCGTGGGTTATACTTTATCCGTGTGTTTCTAATTAATAATCGGTAAAACTAGTCTTATAAATTTAAATCTTTTGAAACACATCAAAGTATTTTGGCGTCGCTGCCGGGGATTTTAAAGCTGTTTTGTAATCAATTTTTGAAATAATTTTTAACCACTTTCTTTCTCAATATCGCCGTACAGTTTTCTGGAAAACTAAACCATATAACTCCCTTGGATGCATACACGTGCTTTCAACTCTGAACTTGTTGAACCACTCCCTGAACCTGAATAAACCGTGAATCGAAGACTTCATCGACGAAACAAGAGAGTTCCATTCGAACAAAGAAATGAACCACCTGCACAACCAAAAGTTGTTTACGCTCCAATTCTTGACATCAACTATTTCCATCATTTCCTTGATATCCTTGAAAATTACAATCCAATGGATGATGAACCAATGTGGGCTGCCGACCGTGTTGTCGCTCCTACTCCTGGTTCTGCAATCACCATTCCTGAAACCACAAACGAATTCGCCATTAAGGGTAACCACTTGACTCTCGTCAAAGGAAACCAATTTGATGGTCGAATTAAAATCGATCTGCACAAACACATTCACGAATTCCTCAAAATATGTGACATGTTTAAATACAGAGACACCGAAAATGAAGCCGTCCGCCTGATGATGCTTCCCCTATCACTCACGGGTGAAGCAAAAACATGGCTGTATGAACTCAACGAATGAACTATCGAAATGTGGGATGAACTTCGAACCGCTTTCATTAGCCGATTCTTTCCCCCAGCTCTTTTCGATCGACTCCTCAGAGAAATCCGAGCCATTTCTCAACTTAAAAATGAAACCTTAACAGAAGCTTGGCTCCATATGAAAGAAATGCTTAGAAATTGCCATGGTTACAATCTATCCAAAGGCAATATCATAAAAATATTTTACCACAAGCTCAATGAAATAACCCAAGAAGTCTCAAATGCCGTAACTGGTGGTATTTTTCTATACAAAACACCAAATCAAGATTATCAACTTCTCGAAGATAAAGTCTTACTTAAGCTCGACTGGGCTAAAAACCAAAAAACAAAATCATCTCTAAAGAAAAACCGTTTCTTTCGCCGATGAAGGTACCAGTAATTCTGACACTGATAAAATTATGGCTCGAATGGATGCCATGACCTTGAAAATGGATGCTCAGTATAAAGAATTCCAATCTCGTTCAAAACAACCAAACCCCGATTATATCGATGATGGCACATCCATGTCCCGTGTAGAAGAAGCAAAATTCATGCAAACCTTCTGTCGTACTCGTTTTTACAATGATTACCGAGACCGTGATTCAAATCCTGATAATTGGCGTTCAAGCGGAATAAACGATTACAATCGAGACAACTATCAATCTAATTCTGATGATAAACCCAACCTTCAAAAACAATTAAGCAATTTCATAAAAGTTCAACACTCTACCAATTCTTTTGTCAAAAATACTTTTATAGATCTCAAAACCAAACTCGAAATGATAACGCTCAAATTATATATGTTTCTATACGCGTTATCTATGATTTTATGTATATTTATTGGTTAAATATAAGAACTTTTGGTACTTAATTGAGTATATTTGCTATTGTAGGTTCTAAGTACGTGTCGTGGAAGAAAACGGAAGAATACACAAAGATTTGAAGCTTAAATGAAGAAGTAAATTCAAACTAAAAGCTTCCAGACACCTGTTTACTGTTTTGGCCATAACTCGGTCATACGAACTCCATTTTAGTTGGTTCAAGTAGCCACGCGAGAGGAATTCAATTATCTACAACCATGATAAAGGCCAAGTGCTGAAGTTTCAGAAAGTGCTGCGGTTTTACCCAAAGTGCGGCGCACTTTTTAGTCTGTAGAAAAATTAAATGCAATTAAATGCTAAGTGCATTAACTCACGAAGTGCGGCGAACAAATAAGTTTGTGCGGCGCACTTTGGCCCCCGAATAACCTATAAATACCCTCCTTAGCTCTCCCATTTCATATATCATTCATACAATCTTATATCTTACACATACACACATTTATTAGAACCTTTAGAGAGGAGGAATGAGTGGTGAGGATCCTTAGATCCAATGATCCAAACACCCCTTTAATCCACCACTTACCACCATATCACCACCACTCTCTCCACCATGAACCACCACCATATCCACGAATTCCCTGAGTTCTAACACCATATATAGACCACATACCATCTATTTCTAGAATCTTAACATTTCTTACTTTGATTCGTAGAGGATTCACACCAAATTCTCTTAAGATCGTCACCATAAACCTTGTTACCAAACACACAAACTCGGTTACATGAACGTTTACAAACTCATTTACAATGGTTGGTTACAAACTCGTTGACATACTCACTTTACTTATGGACGCAACAAGTTTACTTTCATTCAAATGATTACGGATTAGCTTAGGTTGCATGAACTGTTAATTACTTGGAGGGTAAGCGCGAGTGTTATAAAATAGATCTATTGGGGATTGACAACCCCCGTTCGGGTGATTAGCTCTCACTAGTTCGAGATCGAACTAACGAACGTTATACCATGTCGGATCACGACTGGCTTGGAGCCTCAGGGCCAGCATGACATACACATGAACTTTTACCGTGCCTTGAATAAAGTGGCATACTGATACGTCTACGTCGCAGTTTCATGAACTTAGGGGAATAATCGTAATCACACTTTATGTTGCATCTAGGCAATACACACTTGAAACATTATGGGACATTATGCTCATTACAATTATCATACTCTTTGAAAACATTGCGGTCCAACATTATACTTACAATTTTGGTGGCTATTATAAGGATTGAAATGGTCACGCACACTTTACAAATCTCGGATTTCAACATTTTAATAAACGCATTTTGTATGGTTTGTGTCTATACATTTTAAGAAAACCTATATATGTAAGTTTATGCGTTGCAAGTCTTGTATGGGCGGGACTTGTAACACAGTAAACCTATATATATAGTTTTGGGTTTTACATTTACATCTACTTAAACCTATGAACTCACCAACTTTATGTTGACACTTTTAAGCATGTTTTTCTCAGGTGAATTAGATGCTTGGCTTACTTGATGTGCATTGGAGTCTAAATAATACAAGATTACTTTTCAAACGACACATTTAGAGGTCGTTCTCTCAAGTCTTGTGCAATGGTATTATGAAGTAACGCTCCCAGACATTATTCCGCTGCGACCCATTTTGGGGGTGTTACAGATTGGTATCAGAGCCAAGGTTATAGAGAACTAGGTTGCATATTTTACCTAGACTATAACCATTTTTCACAAACATTGCATCACATTAAACTTTTCAATGTGCATACACACTACTTGCTTACTTGTTTACATTACTTGCTTACGTGACTTATATATATGTATGTATATATATATATATATATATATATATATATATATATATATATATATATATATATATATATATATATATATATATAGAGATGGGATCATGAGAAAACCTCATCTTGGTGGAAAACTTAGAAAACCACTTTACAACCGTTGGATCAAGCCCTCCTTCCCCTCCTTTTTTTCGCACCAAACTACAGGGGGGAGTTTTGTAACTTTTTATATTCTAGTGGGTAAACATTGCATATATCCAAATTCCAACCTGTCATCCTATATAAAGTTAAAATATCGTCTCATAATCAAACGCATCTTTTCCAATTTTCTCTCTGATAGATCGATACTGTGTGCCCTAACTGATCGCTCAATCTGTCGTATCATTAATCGGTGATCTAATTGATCATCCATAACGTTTCAATGCCTCGATCTGATGTGAATTGTAAGCTCGATCTGATCTACATTTTCCTTTAAATTAATTTGTATTCTATTGAGCTTTTAAACTTACAACCGAATGTTTTATGTGTTACATTCAGCTTTAAAACGAATCGATTTGAATTATAATAACGTTTATATATGCGTTTTTTTGTTTACATATACATGTTAATAGATTCGACTATTAGTTGATATTATGCGTTTTTTTTATATACATGTTTTATGTGTTACATTCAGCTTTAACACGATCTGATTTATTTATAAATTTAAACGATCATTATTTGTTAAATCATGAGTTTATGCCTTAATTTATCTGTACATGTTATTATGATTGCGTATTATATTAAATTTTGAATACATGATGTTTATTCGTGTTATTCATGTTATGTTTTGGTGTTGTTGGTACTATTTAGCCAGTTGGTGCCCTAATTTAGGTAAATATGATTATTAAAAGTGTGATGCACATTTTTTATAACTGTGATGCCCTTTTAAATTTTGTTAAATTAATTCATACACATGTTTGATACATTGTCAATTAATTTGTTAGGTTATTTAATATTTACATGTTGATGTTCCTTTTTTATGCATTGTGATGCCTTAATTTTTAATATGTATAATTAAATTGCTGCTATTTTTTTACAGGTTTGCGTCTAACTGGATCACCAAATTCTGTAAACATTCCTAATTCTAGTCCTAAATATCCTGTTGATAGCAGGTCTAGTAACATTAGTGTTACTACTAGTATTAGTGAGTGTTCTAGTAATCCTATTGATGTTTCTTCTGCTACTGTTAATGACCGACCTAGGATATGATACCTCTTTGAGCTATTTGAAACCTAGCAAAGGGCACGTATTTACATCGTTAACACAAGCTTATGATTTTTACAAACATTATGGGAAAATTGGAGGATTTGATATTAAGCTAGGCACTGAAAAAAACTATCACGGTACTGAGGTTCCAGACATAAAGTATATAATTGTACAAAGGAGTAAAAAGGGAGAAATCCACAGTATGATAACCATAAGTTTGATGTATTTAGTGTTTGTAACATTGACAAAGGGAAAGGAATCGCTGTTGCTAGTAGTGTTTGTAGTGCTGCCAACGGGAAAGGTAAAGGTAAAGTTACTGTTGATTTATTTAGTGGGAAGGGTAAGACTATTGATTTTTCTGATGTTAGCAATCCTGATGATGTTTTTAGTGGAAAAGGTAAGAATGTAGATGTTTCTGATGTTAGCAAGCCAATTGTTAAGAGGCCATTTAGGAAAAATACTTCTTGTAAAACTGTTGCTTGCACGGATGATGGATAGGAAAATTGACGGAAGGCATATTTGGAGATTAATGTTTTGTAGAAGAACAAATCATCCCTAATACACAGGAGACAATGCAATTTATGATTAGTTCTAGAGAGTTAGGTTTTTCAAAACAGCAGTTTATGTTGCAAGTTGCTAATTCGAATGTAGGGCCAGTTAGGGCGTTTAAGTTGATGAAAAAATGTATGGTGGATTTGAATAAGTTGCGCCGACTGCAACAGATTGTAAAAATTTAGGCGTGACTGATTTGTTTATTGGGGATCGGGATGCGCAAATGGTGGTTGAGAAGCTGGAGAATCTTGAAAAGCGTTGTGACAGCTTTTTTATGGATTATTGCCAAGGCGAAGGAGATTCATTATGTGGTTTGTTTTGGGCCGACAAAGTCGCAAGATTGAATTACCAGCGTTTTGGCGACACTATATCTTTTGATGCTACTTTCAGATCGAACAAGTAATATATTATGTTTACCCTTCTGTTTATTTTATAGTTTTATCGATTCATATCATTGTTTACAAATATCAAACTGATGCCCTTTTATATATAACACTAATGCCCTTTTTTTAAATATGTATTACAGATACAGAATGGTGTTTGTTCCTTTTACTGGGATCGACAACCACAATCGCTCTGTAACATTTTGGTGATTGGGTTTAATGTCTGATAAACTGTTAATCTTTACAAATGGCTTCTTCAATCGTTCAAAAAAGCGTTTGTTGCCGATCCACAAGTCGTTGTAACTGATCAAGACGCCTCAATGAAACAAGCTGTCGAGGCGGAATTTCCAAACGCCCGACACCGATTGTGTATGTGGCATATAATGCAGAAGCTTGTAACTAAGGTATTCCTTTATTTTCCAATTACCATCATATTTTTTTATGGTATAGAATTGTTTGTTGTATGACGATTACATTTTTTTTAATTAGGTAGTGTTTATGTGTGTTTGAATTCATATGTTAGCAATTAGGATGTCCTGAACTGTAATAATGATGCCCTGTAATTATATGGTGTCTCATCAGCATATATTAACTAGTAATAGTTTATATTAATATGACAACTATTTTGTACGATTGGAAAGTTATTGTTTTTGTAAGAATATTGATTATGGTGCCCTATTTTTTAATTCTGATGCCAAATTATGGTTTGTGGGTTGTTCATCTGTATGCAACAAAAGCAATTTCAAGGAACGGTTTTGTATCGTGTGGAATGAGCGCATATCCATTGATATGTTTGAGCAGGAGTGGGCTTCAATCATGGACGAATTTGATCTTGGTTCACATAAGTGGTTATGTGATTTATACGGCATGAGGCATCGTTGGATCCCGGCTTTTCTTCGTAACGAGGATATGTCTGGATTGATCAACAACATCGAGGTTCCGTAGTTCTGAAAAACCGGTATTTATACAACAATTTACTAACCCAGATCTACGTGGTTAGTTCATTGATCATTTTTGAGCTGCATAGAAATCCAAACCTATACTCAGAAGAAAAATGATCATGAATCCCGATATAATCGTCCTGAATTTCGAACTGATTGGCCGTTAGAGAAGGATGCTGCTGAGTTGTTCACGCTTAACATTTTTTATGAAATTCAAGATGAAATTGTAGCGTCTATTGCAAAATGCTTGTCGGTTAATGTTGAACAGATGGGTGGGTCTGAGAAGTATTTCATTCGTGATACCGATGTGAAAAAATGGAAAGACTCCACTCAATTTGAAGTGTATGAGGTAAGTAATTAGTTTTGTTTTACACCTTTTTGTTTGTATATATTTAATTGTATTATGTTGGTATAATTATTTGAGTCGATATGTTTTGCATCAACATTAGTTACATAGTAAACTTAAAGTGATGCCCTTATTTTTTTGTATACAGATGCACTAATTTTTTTATTTTTTTTTTGCAGGTGTTTTATTGTTCTTCTGATACCATACTTACTTGCTCATGCAGACGTATGACAACTTATATGGACTGCTATGCGGACACAACCCATTAAAGTTTAGAATGACAATATCAAGGAGTTTCCAAGAGAATATGTGCTTGATAGGTGGTCTAAGTCTGATGAGAATGTATGGGTGGATACTTCTGCGGTTGCGTGCGAGACTAGTTCAGATGCTGCTATTCGTGCAATTCAAAGGATTTTTGAAGATACTGTTGACAGACTCGTACCTTTTAAAGAAAGCTGGATTTTATACGGATTGGATATTGTCTGATCTTGCAAAAGCAAGAATCTGATGTTCCAGTTTTGAATGCACGATAACAATAAAGATACATTCTGCTCGATGCTTTGTGTTAGGAGCCTGAGACGGTTGTTATTAAGGTTCCAAGACATTCAGCAAACAAAGGTACTGGTTCACATAAAAGGTGGAAAAATATGGACGAGCTGATACAGAATGCAGCTGAGTCTTCCAAGAAAAGGCGAACATGTTTTGTTTGTGGAAAGGCTGAAGGCCACAATTGCAGAACTTGCCCTCATAAAGATGAAATCAACGCGGCTAACAAGAGAACAAAACGTGTTACCCGCTCTTCAGCCGTGAATTACGAGGAATAATCAATTCAAAGTGATGCCTTCATATGCTTACTGGATGCCTTGTTTTTTTTACACATTTTTATTTATTTGATTTTTAAAACTTCACATAATACTTATCATAATTGTGTTTAATCTTGATTGCTATGGATTTTCTGGTATTTGTTACTTTGAATTACATGATGTATTTCAGATTTATTTTTTGGAATTTTATACGTGTTTCATCTTATAGTTTTGTTATATATTTTTTACTTTTTGTATTTGAATGTTTTGAATTACATTTCTGTAATAGGGTTTATTAACATTGTGATACAAGTATATGTTCCTTTAGTTAACAACATATGCCCTAATTATATCAAACAGATGCATGAAGTGTTTGGTTGCATTATGATACAAGTATATGTTCCTTTAGATAACAAACAGATGTCCTAATTATATCAAACAGATGCACTAAATGTCATGAATTACTCTTATGTATAAATCTTACACGCCTTTTTTAAAATTTATGATTCCTCTTCGGCCTCCCTGTTGCTTATTGAATTCTTATTATGTACAAAAACTTACACGCCTTTCGCGCTCTTAGTCGCGCTCGCGCTCGGCTTCTCAGCGCGCGTCGCTAAAACGTTAAATTTGTTTCCTATGGTTCTTTGATTACATTTATGTAATAAACTTACACTTTTGTAACAATCTAGATGTTCTTTTTTTATACACACATATACACTCAAATGTATGAGACATATGCTATAAAAACATGTTCCTTATATACCACACAGATGCACTATGTGTTATACAAATATACGCCCTACAGCAAACAAATGCCCTAAACATACCAAACATATGCCCTAACTTATGATAATACAAAAATATAAGTTTGGTTACATCAACTTTACATTGCATATTTATACATGATTATAAAACAACAATTTCTTAACATCAAGTTCTAAAATACATGAACATCCACTATATAGTGCATATGTCTACATGATTAAATCATGTCATAATTGTGATGAATCTTTTGTTGTGGTATTTTTAGTATTTGTTTACTTTTTAATCTATGATTTGGATTCATATTTATTTTTTAGAATTTTATATGTGTTTCAGCTTATAGTTTTGTTTGATATTTTATACTTTTTGTTTTTTAAATATTTTGAATTACGTTTGTGTACTAGGGTTTAGTTACATTGTGATACAAGTATATTTTTCTTTTGAATAACAAACAGGTGCCCTAATTATATCAAACAGATGCCCTAAGTGTTTGGTTACATTATAATACAAATATATGTTCCTTTAGATATCAAGCAGATGCCCTAATTATATCAAACATATGTCCTAAGTTTTAGAGTTTTAATTTACATACAAAACTTACATGCCTTTTAAAAATTATGATGCCCCTTATTGAAACATAACTTTGTTTCATATGCCCGTTACAGTATATGAACTCCAGCATGGCAAAATATAAAGTAACTGAATATCAAGTTTTACAATTCTGGACATTATCATATCAAAATGTAAAATATCTGAACATCAAGTATCTGAACATCAACATAGCAAATTATAGAGTATTTGAACATCAACTTCTAGATTTTAAAGTACCTGAACATTAATTTCCGAACATCAAGTTCTAAAATACCTGAACATCAAGTTTTAAATTACCTTAACATAAATTTCTAAAGTACCTGAACATCAACTTGATAGTGCATATGTCAACATGATTACATCATGTTTTTAACATTGATTTTTGGAAAAAAAACTTCGTGCTAGCTTGAGTCTCTCTTCATTCTCTTCACAATATTTTGTCACCCTTGGTAAAAGTCGTCCGAAAGCATGTTCACTGAAATTTTGCTTTTGTTTTTCGTTGAATTTGTTGTATTCCTTTGCTTCTGTTTCGACTTGGCCTGCCTTTTCATTTATTTCCGTCATTAACATTTTTACAAGGTATTTTCTTCGAAGACCATTCAATTGCTTTATTTGTTGTTTTCCTTCCACTTGTAAACCTATATTGAAGGTCTTAATTATACAGATGAGTAGAGAGAGAGAGTAGAGAGATCAATACCAGATACCTTAAAATAAACATATGCTAATTTCATTTACCAAATCAAATACTATGAGCATATAAATGTGGGTTCATATGCATTAGGTGTACATCTTGCGCGAACGTTTTGACACTGGGAGCGCTCATCACGTGACATGTCATGCACTAATTTCAAATAACATTAAATCATGCAGCATTTCTAAATAACATTAAATTATGTCATGCAAGTGCTTTTCATTAAATAAATAAAATGCAAAGCATTAAACAAACAGATGTGTAGGTTCCTTAAAGTAAGCAAACCTGCATTAAAGCAATTTTTTCTTCCATAAAAACACTCCATGTGTCTCATCACAAAAATTCCAGCATCCAAATAGTTTGTTGTTGTTTTCCAATCCATATGCATAATTTTTGGCTTTACTTTTGACATCTTGATTCCATTTGGATGGCTCACTGATTGCAGATATACACCAAACGATGTAGTCTGTCATACATTTTACAAGTTAATGTATTGTTAAATACATTTTGAGATGCCTTTTTTTATGCATTTTAATGCCTTAATTTTTTTAATTATTTTTTTAAAAAAACACAAGCTTTTTGAATCTTACCAGTCTTTTAGGAATCTCCCCATACCGCCTAACTATATCTTGACTTTCTTCTTTCTTGTTATCTATAATATCCACTTCTAACGTCTTCAAATTGTACACAATCAAATAGAAGTGATTTGCTTTAGATCCTGCTTGTATTATCGGAAAAAATACCTGTTTTCATACTCATATTGTTAAACTTAATTTTTCAATTAATTATCCACAAATTATTATCTAACCAAAAAATAAAAAAGTTTTACATCTTACCAATTCAAATTTGTCAAGAGTTGTTTGGTTTGGTTACACTGCATCGCCTCTTACAAAAACTTTCTTTTGAAATCTTTGAAATTCCTTGAAATCTTTAAAACATGATTCAATTAGATTATAAGTTTTGTTATAACACCATATTAAACCAAACACCTGCAAGTACTTCACACATATGCCCTAAAGATTGCCGTATATACGCTTAATCTTAACTAAATAAATGTTTTAAATCATTTCAAACAGATGCTATACAATTTGACCTATTTTTTCACACATATTCTTTAAAAAAACCAGAAAGATGCCTTATAAAAAAACAAACATACGCCTCAAACTAAACCAACAGCTACCTTGTACCATACAAGCATATTATTTAAATTTAACAAACATATTCATCAATTTACCAAACAGGTGTCCTAATACAACCAAACAGATGCCCTAATCTAACCAACCAGATGCCTTAAATCATCAACCAAATGCCTTAAATCATATACGTATTGCATAAATACATGCGTTCTGCTGCTTCTGTTGAATCAGATAGGTAAGTGCTATTTAGTTACATACCTTTTTGTATTCTTATAATAATCCATACATGTGCCTTAAAATTACAAAACATATTTATTAATGTTTCGAGGTATACTTAAAATAAACATCCATTTTCTTTTATTTTGTATTACGTACGCCATTCCAGTTTTTGCCAGAATAGGGTATTTGATCTCATCTTATTTTTAGTACGTCGTCGTTATTTTGATTATGCTCCATACGTCAATTCCGGAGTTTGTAATTTCAAATCCTTCATGCATACTTTCAAAATGGCGACTCTTTGAAATTTCCTGTTTTTGCTGTCTTGAAAATAATATCCCTGAATCATATATGTTTGAATAAACATTAATTAAAAAAAACATTGATGCCCTAATAATAAATAATATGATGCCCTAAATTAATTTTATAATATTATCATCGTTAATTTTTACTTACCTGACATTATACCTTCCAGTGAAAATACTTTCAACCACAGGTTTTTCAACAGCTTGCAATTCTCTTGTGACGCTCACCTTTCTTTTAACGTATGGAGAACATAAAGCCTCTGATAATTCACGTACCCGTTTTTCTTTCTGTTCATCATTCCCATCTTTTGTTGGTTCCGCGTATCTTATTGGTACCGCATTAATTGGTTCAATAACTGTTGCAACGGGGCATATTTGTTTTTCTTGGTCTGCAACACTTGCATAACCTGCTCCTTGACTCGATTCAATCATTCCTTCGCGTCCTTTCTTCAATGACAATTTGGTTCTTTTTGTGTATACCTGTTGTTGTTTTTTCGTTATCACATCCACATTTACATCATTGCTGATTGGATCTTCATTTTGAATGACTGTTTGATCATTGTTGTCCACATTCTGTTGATATTGATCCGAATCCCCTTTTTCGTTTCTTTCCACATCCATGTATTCAACACTGCATATATACATAAAAAACATTCAAAACAGACAAAAAGGTTTAATTACATGATACTATATAAATAGATTATGTTTATACAACAACTCATAAGTTTAACTACATATGCCCTAAATATAGCAAACATATGCCCTAAATATATTATGATTCAATACATAAGCTTAGTTACATGATTATCAAACTCATAATCACAGTTTCATGACGATACAAGTATATGTTCCTTTATACATCAAACAGATGCCCTAACTATATCAAACAGATACCCTACCTATATCAAACATATGCTCTAATGCATAAGTTTAGTTACATGATAAACCAACTCATAATATTAGTTACATGATGATACAAGTATATGTTTCTTTATATAACAAACAGATGCCCTAACTATATCAAACAGATGCCCTAACCATATCAAATAGATTCCCTAACTATATTACACAGATGCCCTAAATGTATCACATATATGCACTATCTATATCAAGTAGATGCACCAACCATAGCAAACAGATGATCTAAACATATTCTGCTTTTCAACATAATTTGTTTGCATGAAACACACACAATTTATGTGTAACATTCAGCATAATATGGAGAGCATGTATGTTATGGTTGCTAACACACATATGCCCTAAATATATATAACAGATGCCCTAAATATATCTAACAGATGCCCTAAATATATCTAACAGATGCCCTAAATTGTTACTCATATGCCCTAAATATTTCAAACAATTTCCATAAGCCATTAACTTTTTACACATCAAACCTGTCGTATTCTTCCCTATAACCGTATAGCATATTTCACAATTCTACTAAGTTATATGAATAAATAACAATAAACTAATCCGTATTACATATGTTGAGTAAATACGAATTGATACATACATAATAGTAACAAATAAGGCCAAATATTAATGTGACATATATTAAACATTCAAAATAGTAAAAAAACTAAACATTAAACATTGTTTATTGTTTAGTTTTTTTATAACACAAAATAATAATAATTAACTAACGTTTTAAACTATATATTTTTTTGGACCTTTTCGGTTTGTTATTTCTGTCATTCTTCGCTTTTTCCATTCGTGCATCCATCAACCTTGTAACAGGAGATTCCTTTCTTCCCACAATCATTTTTTCTTCTTGTAATGAATGAGCTACTGCATTGCCGACCACTCTATTCAGCTCGTCCATTTCATCATCTTGAGGCGACTCATCCGTTTCATCATCTTGTGACAACAGTCTGAAGTTCGGTGGCGTGAAATCAACAATGCACCTTTTTTAACCCTTTTTTGTGGACCATCTGTCGCTTGTACACAACCACCAACAATCCTTGATGCGTCACCCATTGCATGCTGTTTCTTAGTATTCATTTTTGTTAAGATCTGGCTTAATGTGTTTTCTTTATTCCTCTTGCTGATATCATTATCACCTTCCTTCAATACTCCATCCAAATTTGTTTCGTTCCCTTCATCCACAATATTACCCATATCTACAATACAATCGTCACCTTTCTTGTTATTTTCCAAATTTGATTCTGGTGTTACATTTAATGTATCTTCAGATATCAACTCGTTTTCATTGCCACCTTCACCCACATTTCCACCCATGTTAGCTTCCAACTCATTTTGATTACAACCGACACCCACATTTCCGTCCAGGTTAGCTTCCATCTCATTTTCTGGTGTTTCTCGAACGGTTTCCAATTCTGTTGGTGATTGACGTTCTGGTTGTGTCCCGATAAATTCATCTGTGCTTTGAATGTTGTCGTAATTTGGTTCTTCTTCTTGGTTGAACGGTTCAACAGATTCAATTGCATTATCGAAATGAAGCATTTCAGTTACCTTTCCAGGTTTGAACTCTTTCATTATCCTTTCATTCCTGTATTCAACAAGTCTCTTGAATTCTTCATTATAAGGATTTGTAATCAAAGCAATCTCCAGCATCTCATCAACTTTATTTCGCACACTTTCCGTGAATTTCAAGGTGTTCTTGATGCTATTCTCCATTTCCTATTTCATTTTTTTTAAACATGCAATTAATTATTTTTTATTGAATAAACAATTTTTTTAATGAAATAAAAAAAAACATGCATTAATAAACATGCGCCTTAAGTTTATCCAAACATATGCATTAATAAAACTAAACAGATGCCCTAACCAAACCAAGCAGATGCCTTAAATTAACTAAGCATCAAACCAAGCATATGCCTTAAATTAACTAACAGATGCCTTAAATTAAATAGCATATGTCTTAGATTACTAATACGTCTTAAAATTATCAGACACGTGCCTTAAATCACATGCATATTCCATAAATACAATGCGTTCTGCTGCTGCTGTTGAATCATATATATAACTACCTTCTTATCACCACTTGTATTTCTTATAACAACTACAATAACAAATGAGACAGTTGACTTACTTTCTTATTAATATCATTCATATATTACCAATAATAAAACATATGTTGTAAAATTCCAAACACACGCCCTACTATATCATTAATCAAACAGATGCCCTAACTTCTATCAAACATATGCCATTATACAGCTCAAATAGATGCCTAACTATATACGTTAATCTTTTTCCCCCTTTAATCCTACATTATTATGCATACATTTAAATAATAATGCGATAACAACTTTTATTATTCCCTTTTTATTAATAAACTATTAAAATAATAATACACCAATTTACCTCGTCCGTCCTTTTTTTGAAATGCTTGATCGCTTCCATCTTGTTAGTTCCTTCAACATCTCCAAATACACCGTCTTCAAGATCAACTTTTGGTGTATACACGTGACGTAGTATGTCATATTGATCTTTTGCTGAAACATGATTATTGAATTTTATATGAATGTAAATGAAATATCACACCATACAATAAATGATTGTCATAAATATTTACCTGGTGAATTCTTCATTTCTCTGATTCTCCTTTTGGTAAGTCTATCTTTTTCGACATATCGATAAGCTTCTTTAACGCGCATCCTTCCAAATCCCCCCATATGTAGTTCTTCCTTTTCTCTAAGTTTCAACTTCATAGTATCCCATGACTTCATCAATGGGGTTTGGTCTTCAACAACTACTTGTTCAGATATTGTTGCATGGACGTACAGAAGCTGCATAAACATCAAAATTAATTATTATTTTAATCAATACGCATTAATATGTTAAACTTTGATATATAAACCATAAATAAATAAAAAAAGGAAAATAATAACAATTTTAATTTTTTGAATTATATACTTACCACCATGAGTACTAGTGGTCCTCCAAATCCTTGAGATTCTTTGTATTCTCTTCTTGTTTTCTTCATGGTTCCCAATAGATAGGTACACCAGTCCATGTTTTGTATGTCTTCTTCTTTATCTATGCACTCTAAAAATCGTTGGTTCACCGTTCCCAATTTTGGACAATCCCCGATTATTGAAAAAAACATTACCAGAAAGTTCATTTTGAATTCTCGCCCCAACTGATGATCAAACAAGAGTCTTTCTACCACGCATTTTATCGTGAACCTGGCATCTGTGTATGTGTTGTACGTTTGTCTCCATTCTACAATATGCGGGAATTCGGTTGTTGCTGCTGGCACCTCAGTAACAGCTATTGACCCCATTGGAATCCCAATCATATCTTGTATCATCTTTGGGGTAATCAGTATCCCTGTACCGTCGTTCATCCTGATTACACACTTGTCCGGATCAAAGTTTTCAACTACCCAACACCCTAGTTTTGTTGGCGTTGTTTCTATTTGAAAGATTATGTTTAGAAAGGATTCAAACCCCATTTCGGTTACAAGTTGTTGTTGTAAATGAGTAAGCCCGGTCAGAATTTTGACTAGATCTCTTGGTGACGATCTTGCTTTGATTGTTCGTATAATAGTCTTCGTCTCTTGGTTTTCAACATCTTCAATCACCTTCAACCTTTTTTTAGCCTTTGTTGTTTTCTTTCCTCCAACTTTTTGTATTTTTCATTTTTTTCCGCCATTTTATTTTTTCCCTTCTGGTTTGTCTTCGATTTAATGTTCCTAACTTCATTGTTTTCAGCTTCATTTTCATTGTCATCTGCTTCAGTAGTAGCTGCAACAAAATTTTAAAATTAATTTCAAATTTTTAAACAAACAGATGACTTTATAACAAACTAACATATGAATTTAAGTTGTCAAACAGATGCATTAAATTTATCAAACAGATGCCTTACAATTAAAGCGAAGCTGAATGTTATCTATCATACATTTATACCAAATAATGTAAACTAAAACGTAACATATACAAACAGATTCATTTTTTAAACAAAACACGCATGTTCCATAAGTTTATCAAACAGATTATATTTACAAACGTGTTAGACTAAACAACCATATGTGTTGTAATAAACAAACAGATACCCTAAATTTAACAAACAGATGCCTTAAATTTACCAATAAAATTCCTTAAATTTAACGAGCATATGCATTTACGTATTACCAGAAATGAATTAAATAAAACAACCATATTCATCAATCTGAACAACAAATCATGTTTCTACACTTTAAAGAGTTTGCCGTGTTATCTATCATACAATTAAATCCCAACATACTTGTACCAATTAATGTAAACGAAAACATAACATATACATTCAGATTCATTTTGTAAACGAAAACATAACATAAACAACGATAAATAGTCAGGCCACTTACATTTTTCCTTCTCGAGTTCTTGTGCTTCAAATTCAGTATCTTCATCGTCTGGTTCGGCTGCTTATATATTTGTACATGCACTAAGTTAACAAAATCATTAGTTTTAAAACATATTTTTACAAATCGATGTATAAAAAAATACATTAAACACCGAGGTCTCAATCCTCATTACAAGAAACGAGTCTTCCCCGTATAGGGAATCAGAAGGCTCCCACTAGTTTTCGAGCTTGGTACCTAGTGGGCCACATACATCAAATAATTTGATTGCGCGAGCCTTAAGACCGGGTTATATCTCTTGCATACGCAACAGGCGCACACACACACACACGGAACGACAAGATATTATAATCTTAATCATTTTAAAATACACACGAACAATACGGATGCCTAAAATTAATCAAAGATGTGTATTAAGGCATTTCAAGATGTGTATATAAACACATAAAACAAATAGATGCACTAAATCATTTCAAACAGATGCCAATAAATCAATCAAATAGATGTCCCAAATAATTTAAAACAGATGCCCTACAATTTGCCATACAAACACCTAAAACTGATCTAAAAAAATGCCGTAAATCATTTCAAACACATGCCCTACAATTTGCCATACATACGCCTATACTTAACTAAATATATGTCGTACATCATTTCAAACAAATACCCTGCATATATGCCTATACTTAACAAACAGATTCCTTTAAATTAACAAACAAATGCCTTTAAATTAACACACATATGCCTTCTAAATTATCAACCATATTATTTTTTAATTTCACACAAATCCTTTTAACTATAAAAGCAGATACCTTAATATATTTCACACATATGCCTTAATATACACACAACTGAATCAAAACAGATGCCCTCATAGTTGACCTAAATCGTTTCAAACAGACGCCCTATAACTTGCCATACATACGATTAATTTTAACTAAATATATGCCCTATATGAACAATCACCGTACTCACGCCTTAAATTAACCAAATAGATGCCCCAACTAATTTCAAACATATGCTTATAAACACATAAAACACAAATTTATCAAAACATTTTATCATAAACACTTGTCATACATACTCCCTAACATTATGATGCCCTAAATTTTACATCTAAATCACCGTTTTCTTATTCCCTAACATTTACAATGTTTTAGCATCACATTAAAAAAAACATATATGAATTCAAAAATAACATAAAACATAAAACAAAAAATCAATAATATCAACAATTATATAACTTACCGTTTTCTAAATCTTCG